>ML364622.1:0-34931 GCA_005239505.1 Nicotiana paniculata
GAAAAATGTACTATGACCTACTGTCAAGTTTGCCCGTAAAACCTAGTTTGTCATGATCCAAAAACTAACGAATTGGAATTACTATATTTAAATATTGTAAAAAATATAATAAAGCTACTAATTTATTAAACCAGCGCATTGTACAAGAAAATATAGAAAGAACTAAGTTATTACATCTTATTAACTTAACAATGAGTTTAATCAAATATACTCATTTCTACTCTCCAAGTTTTCCTTAAAAAAAATACTGTTTCTACTTCTACTATTATATACAAACATATAGATCTTCTGGATATAACCCCTCTAACATGAATATACGAAGCTCAAACAGATTTTTTAGCAACTTTCAGAACACTTTAACATAAAACTAATATGACTTAAAATGGAGTAAACATGGTAAATGATTAGCTTTACATGGATTTTAACATAAGTTAACACCAACCAGATTTCAATCAAACATGTTGTGTGTAATCATTTAACTCATATCCAAACTGTATTCAAACAAACTTGACAACACCAAAATAATAGTTATGATAACAAAACATCTTTAAATTAACTGGATCATTATATTGTCAACAATAATACCCTGATAGCAGCAAGAAATCAAAATAAACAGAGAAAATATGTCTCTAAAAACTTGAGTAAAGCATAAGCAAGGAAATCAAATAGAAAATCAAAGAATTCCCAGCCCAAGCTTGACCAAAACCCAGTAGAGTAAGGAAAATAGTAGGATTTTTGAAGACAGGAAAGTAATATATTTTTGTTTCTAAAATACCAAGGCTGATTTTTCAGAAATTTTTGTAGAGAAAATACTTAAGGCAATGCAGACTCAGTGTGTTTATCAGAAATTTTCTGTGTATGTTTATATGTTTTCTTTCTTCTCTATAATGAAGAAAAGTGAGTGTTTATATAGAGTGAGGGAGTGAAAAGGGATAAGGATCAAGGTACAAAGGGAATCTGCCAGCATTCCCTAAAATTCAGGGAAAAGGGATCTTTCCCAACAGAAAAATGGACAGCTGACCAATTTCTGGTACCTTCTTGTCACAGAAAATGGACAATTGTCCAATTTCTGGATATTTGTGATCTTATCCTTATTCTTTCCTACTCAGCTTGGGACATTTGTCCCTATTCTAGAATCTTCCTAATTATTACTGAAAAACTTTCAATTTAAAATTCCAAAGTTGACCCTCAGGGCTTTGGAATTGCCTCAGAACCAGACCTGGTTCTGGGTCTGAGTCATGTGACTCCGGTCTAAAAGACCTTGGGCTCTTAAGCTTTACCAAAGCTATGTGCCTGTCTATCACAAACATGTCCAATTTTTGAGCCAAGTTAAATGGGTCACTTCAGTGATCCCAATTCCTAATATTAGACAAACAACTACCAAACAAACATCTACTAATTACTTATTTAATTTAACCTAACTAATTCTACTTAATTAATTTAAACAAAACAAATAAAAATAGTAGCAGCTAAAAATAAACATAAAATATAATAATGATACAACACATAATAATAAAAATAAAGGAAAAGCTGAAAATAAAAAGGAAAAAGGAAAATATATCTAACGGACTGTTTGGCAAAAGGGATCTAGTTGTTAAATACCCTCTTGCCAAGACTCCCATCTAGAATCTGAGATCCCTGATGGGAATCTTGGCAGGAGGATTTTTAGACAAGCTAGGTGAAAAGGTTTAACAGGGCGGATCTTGGGTTTAGAAGGCTTTTCAGATCTGAAATTTATGGTTTTTGGTGGGGTTTTTAGCGAGGCTGAGGGTAGATGTGGGTTGAGGTTGAAGAGGGGATTATGGGGTTTGGTTTTGAGGCGGTTTAAAAGTCACCACCGCCGTAGTCGATTTTCGGCGGTGGCTCAGGGTGGAGCTAGGGTTTCTGGGGTTTACATCTAAGATCTAAGGATCTTGGTGGGTTTTTTTTGGGTGATTAGTTGGTACGGTGGGGTTCAAGAGGGTGTGGGGGTTCTAGGGTGTAAGTTTGGGTAGAACTCAAAACCACCGATCGGGTCGTTACAGTCGAACTTCTCAAAAACCGTCAAATTTCTAAATTTTGCCAAATGACCTACGGACCTCCAAATACACATGCGGACTCACTTCTTAGACCATAATCACGATACAGAGCTATTCCCATGCTCGGAATCCTAAGCGGACATCGATAACATTGAAATACACTTTGGAAGAATTTCATGAATTTGGGTTGAAGTGTATTTCAATGTTATCGATGTCCGCTTAGGATTCCGAGCATGGGAATAGCTCTGTATCGTGATTATGGTCTAAGAAGTGAGTCCGCATGTGATTTGGAGGTCCGTAGGTCATTTGGCAAAATTTAGAAATTTGACGGTTTTTGAGAAGTTCGACTGTAACGACCCGATCGGTGGTTTTGAGTTCTAGCGTGTCGTTCAGCGGGTTGAAGTCGTGAGCAGCACCATTTCAGGTATTATGACCCGTGGGCGTGGTCGGAATTGAATTCCAGGAAGTTTAGAATTGATTTGGAAAGAAAATTCTCATTTCAGGAGCCTTAAGTTGGAGAAATCAACTAAGATTGAATTTTGAGTAAACGATCTCCGAAACAGGATATGAAGGTTCCAGCAGGTTCGTATGATGATTTCGGACTTGGGTGTATGTCCGGATCGGGTTTTGGATAACCCGGGATCGTTTCAGCGTATATTATGGAAGTTAGCATTTTAGGAGGTTTTCATGAATTTGGGCTTGAAGTGCATATCAATGAAGTTGATGTCTGATTGGTATTCCGAGTCTGGGAATAGCTCCGTGTGGTGATTCTGGAATTGGGAGCGCAATCGGAAGTGTATTTGGATGTCCGTAGGTCATTTTGGAGTCATTTGGCTAAAAATAGAAATTTGAAGGTTTTTGGGAAAATCCGGCCGGAAGTGGAAGTTTTGATATCGAGGTCGGAATGCGATTCCGGAAGTTGGAGCAGGTCTGTAATGTTGAATATGACTTGTGCACTAAATTTGAGGTCAATCGGACGTGATTTGATAGGTTTCGGCATTGTTTGATGTGATTTGAGGCTTCGAGCAAGTCCGTGTTATGTTTTGGGATAGGATGGTATGATTGGACAGGGTCTCGGGGGCCTCGGGTGGATTCCGGGTGGTTAACAGATCAAAGTTGAAGTTGGAAAAAGGGCTAAAGTTGCTGTCATCTGGTGTAACCGCATCTGCGAGGCTTTGACCGCAGGTGCGAGAGTGGGCAGGCTTGGTTGGGGACCGCAGGTGCGATGGATTTTCCGCACCTGCGAAGCCGCAGGTGCGGACAGTGGGGCCCATGTGTGATTTGGGCTGAAGTTGAGGAAAACTGCAAGTGCGGGAGATTTGGTCGCACCTGCGGGATCATAGGTGCGGAAATCGACCTGGGCAGAATGTTTTAAAACAAGAAATTTTGTTCATTGTCTTCATTTTTCTCATGGCTTAGGATATTTCGGGAGGCTTCAATAGAGGATTCCTTCATGCATTGTCAAGGTATGTAAATTCCTCCCGTTTTTAAGTTAAATACGAGATTCTATGCATGGATTAGGCATGGAAATTAGTAGGAAATTAGGGTTTTTGAAGAAAACCCTAGAAAATGTAAATTTGGATTTTAGCCACGAATTGAGCATGAATATTTGAGTAAATTATATATTTGAGTTAGTAAGGCTATGGGTAGAATCTATCTTCGAGAAATTTTGGATTTCCGGGCACGTGGGCCTGAGGGCATTTTGATAATTTCTCCAAGCGGGGTTGGGAAAGTATATAATCTGAATTTGTTGTGATTATTAGGATGAATTTTCATTGCTTTGTCATTTATGTGGTAGTTTCGGAGCGTTATGCGTCCGTTGGAGTCATCGGAAGGGACTTGGAAGCCGGTGTTGGAATTTCGGAGCGAGGTAAGTCTCCTTCCTAACTTTGTGAGGGGGAATTGTCCCCCTAGGTGAATTAATTCAGTACATGCTATTATTTTCGGGAGTTACGTACGCACGAGGTGACGGGATTCCATGCGTAGCTACTATTATGCCATGTTCGGGTAGCCTAGGACCCACTAGCATGCTTTATGTGTGTACCTGTAACCCTGCCTGTAATATTAAACTATTGATATGACTGAAACGTAACTGAATGTTTAAAAGAAAGCTAGAGTTCATATTGTTAACCTTCTAAAAAGAGAATTGTTTCCGCTGTGAATATATGTGTACCTGGACTGGGTTGTATCATGGAGTAGCACTAAACTTGACAAATGAGTTTCAAAAACAAAGATTTCAAAACCTGTATTTCATGTTTCTTTTAATAAAGATTTTACCACTTTCCTGAGAAAAACTGTTTTCTTGATGAAATACGAATTTATTACGTGGATATGTGTAACTTTGGGTACCTGAGTCGCTTGAGTGATTTGCGAGCATCAAGACCCTGTATTTATATATGTATTCATATGAGCACCTGAGTCGCATGTATGGTTCGCGAGCAGGCTAGCCGTATTATGTTAACCGCGTTGCATGACCGATTTGCGAGCGGGGCAGATAGATGCATCTATGGTTCGAACGGGATCGCAGGTGCGGAGGAAGGACCGCAGGTGCGGAAATCGACATGGGAAGAATGTTTTAAAACAAGAAATTTTGTTTATTGTCTTCATTTTTCTCATGGCTTAGGTGATTTCGGGAGGCTTCAAGAGAGGATTCCTTCATGCATTGCCAAGGTAAGTAAATTCCTCCCGTTTGTAAGTTAAATACGAGATTATATGCACGGATTAGGCATGGAAATTGGTAGGAAATTGGGGTTATTGAAGAAAAACCTAGAAAATGTAAATTTGGATTTTAGCCACAAATTGAGCATGAATATTTGAGTAAATTATATATTTTAGTTAGTAAGGCTATGGGTAGAATGTATCTTCGAGAAATTTTGGACTTCCGGGCATGTGGGCATGAGGGCATTTGATCATTTCTCGGGGCGGGGTTGGGAAAGTATATAATTTGAATTTGTTGTGAGTATTAGGATGAATTTTCATTGCTTTGTCATTTATGTGGTAGTTTCGGAGCGTTATGCGTCCGTTTGAGTCATCAAAAGGGCTTGGAAGCCGGTGTTCGAATTTCGGAACGAGGTAAGTCTCCTTTCTAACTTTGTGAGGGGGAATCGTCCCCCTAGGTGAATTAATTCAGTACATGCTATTATCTTCGGGGGCTACGTACGCACGAGGTGAAGGGAGTCCATGCGTAGCTACTACTATGCCATGTTCGGGTAGCCTAGGACCCACTACTATGCTTTATGTGTGTACCTGTAACCCTTCCTGTAATATTAAACTGTTGATATGATCGAAACGTAATTGAATGTTCAAAAGAAAGCTAGAGTTCATATTGTTAACCTTCTAAAAAGAGAATTGTTTCCGCTGTGAATATATGTATACCTGGACTGGGTTGTATCATGGAGTAGCACTAAACTTGACAAATGAATTTCAAAAACAAAGATTTCAAAACCTGTATTTCATGTTTCTTTTAATAAAGATTTTACCACCTTCCTCAGAAAAACTGTTTTCTTGATGAAATATGAATTTATTACGTGGATATGTGTAAATTTGGGTACCTGAGTCGCTTGAGTGATTCGCGAGCAGGAAGACCCTGTATTTATGTATGTGTTCATATGAGAACCTGAGTCGCATGTATGGTTCGCGAACAGGCTAGCCGTATTATGTTAACTGCGTCGCATGACCGATTCACGAGCGGGGAAGATAGATGCATCTATGGTTCGAGCCGGTCGACCCCTAGGTAGTGCATAATTTATTATTGTTGGTCCGCACCGTTCGACCCTCGGCATTGCCTGCGCATGATATTTGCTGCATAGTTGCTATGACATTTGTCTGATTACTGGCCTGAAATGTTAAATTGTCAACTGAAATACAAAGATTTAAAGTTATTAAAAAGAAATTTGGAAGAAGTTGTTCCGTCCGTTGATTTCTTATGATTTGATTTAATCACCATGTTGATTAATTGTTAATGTGACGAAGATATGAAGCGTTAAATGTGAATAGAGTTGTAAGGTATTTAAATCCTGTTTTATAAATTGCCTATGATGAACCATGCTTAATGTCACTCTTGAATATTTTAAATGGACCTTTAGTAAGTGTCTAAGTTGATCTCTCGTCACTACCTCTCTGAGGTTAGGCGGGCGACTTACTGAGTACACGTTGTTTTTGTACTCATGCTACACTTGTTGTGCCTTTTATTGCACATGTACTTTCATGGCAATGTGGAGGATTCAGAGACTTAGGCGAGGTGCATCATCCATAGATGATCCGCAGCTGACAGAGTCTGCTTCATACTAAATTTTTTCATTTTAAATTTCCTTGTCCAGTTGTATTTCGGGCAGGCTTTGTAATGATTGTATAAATTCTTAAAAATTGCTCATGTACTTGTTACATCGGGTTCTGGGATATGTATTGGGATATAATGGTTTAAATGAAATCTTTAGATCATTGTTTTTAAATAATAGAATTTTATTTGATGACATATTTAATTTACGAAAGTTTATTTATTTGATAATGAAATGCAAGGAAAGGTAATGGTTTCGAAAATGTTAAAACATGAATGCATTTCAACTAATTAGGGATTTGGCTTGCCTGACAGTGGTGTCCGGCGCCATCACAACCTACGGATTTTGGGTCATGACATTGACCGGGAGTGGAATTTTTGATATCCGATTCGTATTTTGATTCTGAAAGTTGGAGTAGGTCCGTAATGTCAAATGTGACTTGTGTGCAAAATTTGAGGTCAATCGGACATGATTTGGTAGGTTTCGGCATCGAATGTAGAAGTTTGAAGTCCTAAAGTTCATTAAGCTTTAATTGGGGTGTGATTCATGATTTCGATGTTTTTTGTGATTTGAGGTCTCGAGCAAGTTCGTGTCATGTTTTGGGAAAGGTTGGTGTGATTGTACGGGGTCACGTGAGCCTCAGGGGTGTTTCGAGTGTTATCGGACCAATTTGGGCTATTTTAGATGCTAGTTTTCTAATGTCTGGTGTTGTTCTTCCCGTTCGTGAGGAGCCTCTCGCGTTCGCGAAGAAGGATCTTACTGCTGGGACTTTGTTCTTCGCGTTCGTGAAGAAGGGATTCCTGCTATCCATCGTCCGACTTTGAAAGCTTATATCTTGTAATCTATAAAGAATTTGGAGATGATCCAAAATAAAAGTTGTATCCCTTTGTGTCCGATTTTTGGAAAATTAAACCATTTAGTATTTTGATTTTTGTATAAAAAGTTATGGCCGGTACATTACAGGCTGTCCGGAAAGATGAAGAAGAAATTTATGTTGCACAAGGCTGACTTTGGCAGCTTTATCTCGAAATCTATAAGGAATTGGGAGATGACCAAAACACGAAAGTTGTAGATATTGGTGTGTAGTTTTTAAAAAGCTAAATTATTTGTCATTTAGAATTTTGTAAAAATGTTATGACCATTATATTAGAGGCTGTTTGAGAACAGTTTGGAAATAACTTTTGAGAATTTTGTTCATCACGAATGCGATGGGAGGCTCGCGAACGCGACAAGGGGTCGTTTGGGAAGTGTATAAGTTTGTAAAAATGGATTTTGGTTCATTTTATGTCATTTCCCTTATGGGAGCTGGCCTAGGAGCGATTATGGAGCACCATCTTTATCATATATGTCAAGGTAAGTGATTCTCACCTATTTCAAGTTAAATACTTGGATTATATATAGATTTTAACATGAAAATTCATGAAAAATTAGTGTAAATTCGAGGTTTTGGTAGAAAACCTAGAAATTGATATTTTTTAAATTTTGACCATGAATTTTGTACATGGAATTGATAATAAATTATATATTTGAGTTCGTGAAGTTATGGGTAATGTTTATCTTCGAAAGTTTTCGGAATCCGGGCACGTAGGCGCGAGGGTTGATTTTATCGACTTTTTGAGCGGAGTTCGAAATTATTGTAAATTGTATTATAATAAGTATTGTAGTATATATTTATGGATTTGCACATTTGTTGACTAGTTTTGGAGCGTTGGGCATCGCTTTGAGTTGTTGGAAGGGCTTGGGAGTCGGTTATGGAATTTCGGAGCGAGGTAAGTCTCCTTTCTAACCTTGTAAGAGGTAATTAACCCCATAGGCGAATTGATTTAATATGTGCTTCTATTTGTGTGGGCTATGTGCGCACAAGGTGACGAGAGTCCGTGCGCAGATACTATAATGCTTAATGTCCAGGTAGTCTAGGACCCAAATCATGTTATACTTGTGATGCTTGTAACCTACTTGTTAATTTAATTGTCTAAAACATATTGAAACTTGGTAAAGGAATTGAAAAAGGTTAAACATTATATACTTGATCGTTAATTGAGAATTGGCATTTCTTCGAATAATTGTCCTTTAATAAATCTTGAATTGGTTATTTTAAATGTATTTTTCTCTTTTGTGGAAAGAGACGAACGCCTCGGTAGAAGATAGATGCATCTATGGTTCATGTCATTCGACCCTCGGTAGTGCACAGTTTAAATATTTATGTTGGATCGGGTCGTACGACCTCCACATGACTTGTGCATGATTGAATTGTTTGTGTTGGAATTTATAATAATTGATACTGCTTCATTGAGATACAAAATGATAAATGATGAAAAAATAAAATTTGGAAATTTCTTATTAACAAAAGAATTGTTTACTTACTTCATGATATTGATCTTACATCTATTCTATGTAATCCAAGATTAATTATATCATCGGTATTTTATTTATAGCCTATAGTAAGTGTCTGAGTTGACCCCTCGTCATTACTTCTTCGAGGTCAGATTGGATACTTGCTGGGTACGCGTTGATTTACATACTTATACTACACTTGCTGAACATTTTTGTGCAGGCACATATATGTTTAGTGGCCTTGTGGGCGCAGAGATGTGGCTAATGCGGGGACTTAGGTTGTCACAACCCAATTTCGAAATCGTGATGGCGCCTGTCATTGAACCAGGCAAGCCGCCCTTTTTAACTAAGCTAAATTCAATTCCAGTAAAAACACGATTTTGAACGAATTTATTGATAATACTAAGAATCTGAAGTTTTAAAAACAATATTTGAAAAACTAAATTTAAAACCTCCAACCCCGGATCCGGTGTCACTCAGTCATGAGCTACTATAACATAAAGCAAAGAAAAGGAGAAATGGACAATATTGTCTCAAAATGAATAACAACAGGTAGAATAAGAAAGAGAAGTCGAGGTCGCGATCGCCAGCTGCTACCTCGACAACTCCAATGAAAACTCTGACTGCTGCTCAATAACCACTACCGGGTCCCGGTGTACCTGGTCTTCACACAAGGTGCAGGGGGTAACATGAGTACACCAACTCAGAAGTAACGAACCCAAACTATAGGCTGAGAGGTAGTGACGGACTAAACCTCAATAATTGAATCATCAGCGTACAAAATTTAGGCATGTTCACAGTTTATGAGAAAATAACAACAGAATATACTAGATATACCTCCATATGTTCTACATGCCAACATGTCACAATGTGAAAATGCACATAGTTCTCACCACTCTCCCACAAAAGTCCACTCAGTACTATATATGGCTCTCAGGCCTAGGGAAGTTCCATCCCGGAATATGCATAAACACCGGTGACCGTTGTAACTCTGTACTGAGTAAAAAGGCCAGTCCAGCCCAAACGGAGAAGATCCATCTCCAGAATACAACACTCGGACAATATCCATACCCAGGGAAGATCCATCACTCACATAACATCAGTTCCGGATAAGATCCATGCCCAGGGAAGATCCATCCCTCACATAACATTAGCTTCGGACAAGATCCAGGCCCAGGGAAGATCTATCCCTCACATAACATCAGCTTCGGACAAGATTCATGCCCGGGGAAGATCCATCCCTCATCATCAATGCGCTCATTGGGGGGTGTAAAGACTCCGGAGGGGTCCTAGTGGCCCAAGCGCCATATCAAGCCAACGAAGGCATGATTTAATATCTCTGCGATGTACTGTCCGATCTCATAACTGTATCAATAACAGGATCTAGGCCTCGCTCAGTCATTACTCTTCAGTATCACTCACATGGATCATCGATGCATCCACCAGCCCGAAACAATGATAAGTATGCATACAATTAACAATACTGAGACTGAGATATGAAGTGGTATGCTATAACATGACTGAGTATACGGAATCAATTAATCATAAAATGAGACAGTAATAAATGACCACTCGGGTCTCAGCGTTTTCGGCATGAATCCTAGCATTTATACTTAACATGATTTCTAACATGTTCACAATTACCACATTAATAGAAGCACATATATCATCATGGAATAATCACTAAGCGGTGCCATGGGATAAGTCAGGTCACAATTACACGGTGCACGCCTGCACGCCCGTCATTTGGCGTCACCTCAACAATAGTCATAAATCATTTAGCTCGGGGTTTCGAACCATCAGAACCAAGTTTGGAAATGTTACGTACCTTAAAACCGACTAAAATACTATTCCGTAGTGCCTTTGCCTCTAAATTGACCTCAGAGTGCTCCAAATCTACCAAGTTCAGATTTTTATCATCAATTTATGTTTAAGGAATGAATTCCAATTAAAAAGTACCAATTTTATCTCAAAACCCGACCCCTGGGCCCATATCCCGAAACTCAGAAATTTTTATACCAAACTATTCTTCATCATCTCATGAGTCCGTACATATAAAGAACACTAAAATCGGAGTTCGTTTGACCTCTCAAATCGACCCCTAAAGGTCTCAAAATCTCAAGCCCTAACCCCACCTTTTTCCTACTGATTTTCATAATTAAACACTGATATAAGGTCTCCAATAACATATAATTTAGTTATTATGTCCAAAAACCTTACCTCAATGATGAACACTGATTTCCCCTCTTCAAAATTTCCTCTCGCACCTGCGATCCTCTACTGGGCCTCTCAAATTCCGCATATGCGGAGCTTTTCTCGCTCCTGCGGGCCCGTGCCTGCGGTCGCACTTTCGCAGGTGCGGTCACACCAGCACCAGCAGCTGAAGCTGCATTTCACCAACTTTAAAACTTCCGTTAATCACCCGAAATCAATCCCGAGCCCCTCGGGACCCTAAAATACCAAAGTTGACCCTCAGGGCTTTGGAATTGCCTCAGAACCAGACCGGGTTCTGGGCCTGAGACATGTGACTCCGGTCTAAAAGACCTTGGGCTCTTAAGCTTTACCAAATCTATGGGCCTGTCTATCACAAACATGTCTAATTTTTGAGCCAAGTTAAATGGGTCACTTCAGTGATCCCAATTCCTAATATTAGACAAACAACTACCAAACAAGCATCTATTAATTACTTATTTAATTTAACCTAACTAATTCTACTTAATTAATTTAAACAAAATAAATAAAAATAATTAAAAATAGTAACAGCTAAAAATAAACATAAAATATAATAATGATACAACACATAATAATAAAAATAAAGGAAAAGCAGAAAATACAAAGGAAAAAGGAAAATATATCTAACCGACTGTTTGGAAAAAGGGATCTAGTTGTTAAATACCCTCTTGCCAAGACACAATCTAGAATCTGAGGTCCCTGATGGGAATCTTGGCAGGAGAATTTTTAGACAAGCTAGGTTAAAAGGTTTAACAGGGCGAATCTTGGGTTTAGAAGGGTTTCAGATCTGAAATTTAAGGTTTGCGGGGTTTTTAGCGAGGTTAAAGGTAGATGTGGGTTGAGGTTGAAGAGGGGATTACGGGGTTTGGTTTTGAGGCGGTTTGGAAGTCACCGCCGCCGTAGGCAATTTCCCGCAGCGGCTCAGGGTGGAGCTAGGGTTTTTGGGGTTCACATCTAAGATCTAAGGATCTTGGTGNGTTGGTATGGTGGGGTTCAAGAGGGTGTGGGGGTTCTAGGTGTGGAGGTTCTAGGGTGTGAGTTTGGGTAGGTTGAGGTCTGTATGTCATTTGGCGAAAGTGAGAAATTTGACAGTTTTTGGGAAGTTTGACGGTGACGACCCGATCGGTCGTTTTGAGTTCTACCGTGTCGTTCAGCGGGTTGAAGTCGTGAGCAGACCATTTCAGGTATTATGACCCGTGGGCGTGGTCGGAATTGAATTCCAGGAAGTTTAGAATTGATTTAGAAAGAAAATTCTCAATTCAGAAGCCTTAAGTTGGAGAAATCAACTCAGATTAAATTCGAGTAAACGATCTCCGAAACAGGATTTGAAGGTTCCAACAGGTTCTTATGATGATTTCGGACTTGGGTGTATGTCCAGATCGGGGTTTGGATAACCCGAGAGCGTTTCGGCGTATATTATGGAAGTTAGCATTTTAGGAGGATTTCATGAATTTGGGCTTGAAGTGCATATCAGTGAGGTTGATGTTTCTTTGGGATTTCGAGTCTGGAATAGCTCCGTGTCACAATTCTGGAATTGGGAGCGCGATCAGAAGTGAATTTGGATGCCCGTAGATCATTTTGGAGTCATTTGGCTAAAGAGAGAAATTTGAAGATTTTTGGGAAAATCCGGCCGGAAGTGGAAGTTTTGATATCGAGCTGGGAATGTGATTCCGGAAGTTGGAGCAAGTCCGTAATGTTGAATATGACTTGTGCACAAAATTTGAGGTCAATCGGACGTGATTTGATAGGTTTCGGCATTAGATGTAGAAGTTTCAAATTCTAAGTTCTTAAAGAATTGAATTTGAGTGCGATTCGTGATTTCGGCGTTGTTTGATGTGATTTGAGGCTCCGAACAAGTCTGTGTTATGTTTTGGGATAGGATGGTATGATTGGACAAGGTCTCGAGGGCCTCGGGTGGATTCCGGGTGGTTAACAGATCAAAGTTGAAGTTAGAAAAAGGGCTGAAGCTGCTGTCATCTGGTGTAACCGCACCTACGAAGCTTTGACCGCAGGTGCGGATTGGGCGTCGCAGGTGCGAGAATGGGCAGGCTTGGTTGGGGACCGCAGGTGCGATGGATTTTCCGCACCTGCGAGTGGGGCGCATGTGTGATTTGAGTTGAAGTTGAGGAAAATTGTAGGTGCGGGAGATTTGGTCGCACCTGCGGGATCGCAGGAGCGGAAATCGACCTGGGCAGAATGTTTTAAAACAAGAAATTTGGTTCATTGTCTTCATTTTTCTCATGGCTTAGGCGATTTCGGGAGGCTTCAAGAGAGGATTCCTTCATGCACTGTCAAGGTAAGTAAATTCCTCCCTTTTTAAAGTTAAATACAAGATTATATGCATGGATTAGGCATGGAAATTGGTAGGAAATTGGGGTTTTTGAAGAAAAACCTAGAAAATGTAAATTTGGATTTTAGCCACGAATTGAGCATGAATATTTGAGTAAATTATATATTTGAGTTAGTAAGGCTATGGGTAGAATGTATCTTCGAGAAATTTTGGATTTCCTGGCACGTGGGCCTGAGGGCATTTGATCATTTCTCCGAGCGGGTTTGGGAAAGTATATAATCTGAATTTGTTGTGAGTATTAGGATGAATTTTCCTTGCTTTGTCATTTATGTGGTAGTTTCAGAGCGTTATGCGTCCGTTGGAGTCATCGAAAGGGCTTGGAAGCCGGTGTTGGAATTTCAGAGCGAGGTAAGTCTCCTTTCTAACTTTGTGAGGGGGAATCATCCCCCTAGGTGAATTAATTCAGTACATGCTATTATCTTCGGGGGTTACATACGCAGAAGGTGACGGGAGTCCGTGCGTAGCTACTATTATGCCATGTTCGGGTAACCTAGGACCTACTAGCATGCTTTTTGTGTGTACCTGTAACCCTGCCTGTAATATTAAATTGTTGATATGACTGAAACGTAATTGAATGTTTAAAAGAAAGCTAGAGTTCATATTGTTAACCTTCTAAAATTGTTTCCGCTATGAATATATGTGTACCTGGACTGGGTTGTATCATGGAGTAGAACTAAACTTGACAAATGAGTTTCAAAAACAAAGATTTCAAAACCTGTATTTCATGTTTCTTTTAATAAAGATTTTACCACTTTCCTGAGAAAAACTGTTTTCTTGATGAAATACGAGTTTATTACGTGGATATGTGTAACTTTGGGTACCTGAGTCGCTTGAGTGATTCGCGATCAGGAAGACCCTGTATTTATGTATGTATTCATATGAGCACCTGAGTCGCATGTATGGTTTGCGATCAGGCTAGCCGTATTATGTTAACCGCGTCGCATGACCGATTCGCGAGTAGGGCAGATAGGTGCATCTATGGTTCGAGCCGGTCGACCCCTCAGCAGTGCATAATTTACTATTGTTGGTCCGCGCCGTTCGACCCTCAGCATTGTCTGCGCATGATATTTGCTGCGTAGTTGCTATGACATTTGCCTGATTACTAGCCTCAAATGTTAAATTGTCAACTAAAATGACAAAGATTTAAAGTTACTAAAAAGAATTTTGGAAGAAGTTGTTCCTTCCGTTGATTTCTTATTATTTGATTTAATCACCATGTTGATTAATTGTTAATATGACGAAGATATGAAGCGTTAAATGTGAACAGAATTGTAAGGTATTTAAATCCTGTTTTATAAATTGCCTATGATGAACCATGCTTAATGTCACTCTTGAATATTTTAAATGGACCTTTAGTAAGTGTCTAATTTGACCTCTCGTCACTAACTCTCTGAGGTTAGGCAGGCGACTTACTGAGTACACGTTGTTTTCGTCTCATGCTACACTTGCTGTGCATTTTATCCGCAGCTTCATACTGTATTTATTCATTTTAAATTTCCTTGTCCAGTTGTATTTCGGGCAGGCGTTGTAATGATTGTACAAATTCTTAAAAATTACTCATGTACTTGTGACACCGGGTTCTGGGATATGTATTGGGATATAATGGTTTAAGTGAAATCTATAGATCGCTGTTTTTAAATAAAAGAATTTTATTTGATGTCATATTTAATTTACGAAAGTTTATTTATTTGATTATGAAATACAAGGAAAGGTAACGGTTTTGAAAATGTTAAAACATGAATGTATTTCAACTAATTAAGGATTTGGCTTGCCTGACAATGGTGTCCGGCGCCATCACGACCTATGGATTTTGGGTCGTGACATTGACCGGGAGTGGACATTTTGATATCCGGTTCGAATTTCGATTCCGAAAGTTGGAGTAGGTCCGTAATGTCAAATGTGACTTATGAGCAAAATTTGAGGTCAATCGGACATGATTTGGTAGGTTTCAACATCGAATGTAGAAGTTTGAAGTCCTAAAGTTCATTAAGCTTTAATTGGGTTTGATTCATGATTTTGATGTTTTTTGTGATTTGAGGTCTCGAGCAAGTTCGTGTTATGTTTTGGGAAAGGTTGGTGTGATTGTACGGGGTCATGTGAGCCTCAAGGGTGTTTCGAGTGTTATCAGATCAATTTGGGCTATTTTAGATGTTGGTTTTCTGATGTCTGGTGTTGTTCTTCCCATTCGCGAGGAGCCTCTTGCATTCGCGAAGAAGGATCTTACTGGTGGGACTTTGTTCTTCGCGTTCGCGAAGAGGTTCTCGCGTTCGTGAAGAAGGGATTCCTGCTATCCATCGTCTGACTTTGAAAGCTTATATCTTGTAATCTATAAAGAATTTGGAGATGATCCCAAATAAAAGTTGTATCCCTTTGTGTCCGATTTTCGGAAAATTAAACCATTTAGTATTTATATTTGTGTATAAAAAGTTATGGCTGGTACACTACAGGCTGTCCGGGAAGATGAAGAAGAAATTTATGTTGCACAAGGATGACTTTGGCAGCTTTATCTCGAAATCAATAAGAAATTGGGAGATGACCAAAACACTAAAGTTGTAGATCTTGGTGTCTAGTTTTCAAAAAGCTAAACTATTTGTCATTTAAAATTTCGTAAAAAATTTTATGACCATTATACTAGACGCTGTTTGAGAAGAGTTTGGAAATAGATTTTGAGAATTTTGTTCATCACGAATGCGATGGGAGGCCCGCGAACACGAAGGTCGTCCGGGAAGTGTATAAGTTTGTAAAAATGGATTTTTGTTCATTTCATCTCATTTCCCTTATGGGAGCCGGCCTAGGAGCGATTTTGGAGAACCATCTTTATCATCTATATCAAGGTAAGTGATTCCCACCTATTGCAAGTTAAATACTTGGATTATATATAGATTTTAACATGGAAATTCATGAAAAATTAGTGGAAATTCGAGGTTTTGGTAGAAAACCTAGAAATTGATATTTTTTTAATTTTGACCACGAATTTTGTACATGGAATTGATAATAAATTATATATTTGAGTTCGTGATGTTATGGGTAATGTTTATCTTTGCAAGTTTTCGGAATCCGGGCACGTAGACCGAGGGTTGATTTTATCGACTTTTCGAGCGGAGCTCAAAATTATTGTAAATTGGATTATAATAAGTATTGGAGTATATATTTATGGGTTCGCACATTTATTGACTAGTTTTGGAGCATTGGGCATCGGTTTGAGTTGTTGGAAGGGCTTGGGAGTCGGTTATGGAATTTCGGAGCGAGGTAAGTCTCCTTTCTAACCTTGTAAGAGGTAATTAATCCCATAGGCAAATTGATTTAATATGTGCTTCTATTTGTGGGGGCTATTTGCGCACAAGGTGATGAGAGTTCGTGCGCAGATACTATAATGCTTAACGTCCAAGTAGTCTAGGACCCAAATCATGTTTTACTTGTGATGTTTGTAACCTACTTGTTAATTTAATTGTCTAAAACATATTGAAACTTGGTAAAGGAATTGAAAAAGGTTAAAATTTATATACTTGATCGTTAATTGAGAATTGACATTTCTTTGAATAATTGTTCTTTAATAAATAGTGAATTGGTTATTTTAAATGCATTTTTCTCTTTTGTGGAGCGAGACGAACGCCTCGGTAGCAGATAGATGCATCTATGGTTCATGTCATTTGACCCTCGGCAGTGCACATTTTAAATATTTATGTTGGATCGGGCCGTACGACCTTGGAATTACTTGTGCATGATTGAATTGTTTGTGTTGGAATTTATAATAAATGATATTGCTTCATTGAGATACAAAATGATAAATGATGAAAAAATAAAATTAGGAAATTTCTTATTAACAAAAGAATTGTTTACTTAATTCATGATATTGATCTTATATCTGTTCTATGTAATCCAAGATTAATTATATCATCGGTATTTTATTTATAGCCGATAGTAAGTGTCTGAGTCGACCCCTCATCATTACTTCTTCGAGGTCAGATTGGATACTTGTTGGGTACGCGTTGATTTACGTACTTATACTACACTTGCTGAACATTTTTGTGCATGAACATATATGTTTAGTGGCCTTGTGGGCGCAGAGATGTGGCTAATGCGGGGACTTAGGTTGTCACGAGTCAATTTCGGAGTCGTGATGGCGCATGCCGTGGAACCAGGCAAGCCACCCTTTTTAACTAAGCTAAGAATCTGAAGTTTTAAAAATAATATTTGAAATACTAAATAAAACCTCCAACCCCGGATCCGATATCACTCATCATGAGCTACTATAACATAAAGCAAAGAAAAGAAGAAATGGACAACATTGTCTCAAAATAAATAACAACAGGTAGAATAAGAAAGAGAAGGCGAGGTCGCAATCACCAGCTGCCACCTCGACAACTCCAATGAAAACTCTGACAGTTGCTCAATATCCACTACCAGGTCCCGGTGTACCTGGGTCTGCACACAAGTTGTAAGGGTAACGTGAGTACACCAACTTAGAAGTAACGAACCCAAACTATGGGCTGAGAGGTAGTGACGGACTAAACCTCAATAATTAAATCATCAGCTTACAAAATTTAGGCATGTTCACAGTTTATTAGAAAATAACAACAGAATATACTAGATATACCTCCATATGTTCTACATGCCAACATGTCACAATGTGAAAATGCACATAGTGCTCACTACTCCCTCACAAAAGTCCACTCAATATTATATATGGCTCTCAGGCCCAGGGAAGTTCCATCTCGGAATATGCATAAACACCGGTAACCGTAGTCACTCCGTACTGAGGAAAAAGGCCAGTCTAGCTCCCATGGAGAAGATCCATCTCCGGAATACAACACTCGGACAATATCCATACCCAAGAAAGATCCATCCCTCACATAACATCAGCTTCGGACAAGATCTATGCCTATGGAAGATCCATCCCTCACATAACATCTGCTTCGGACAAGATCCATGCCCAGGGAAGATCCATCCATCCCTCACATAACATTAGCTTCAGACAAGATCCATGCCCAGGGAAGATCCATCCCTCATCATCAATGCGCTCACTGAGGGGCCCTAGTGGCCCAAGCGCCATATCAAGCTAACGAAGGCATGATTTAATGTCGCTGCGGTGTGCAGTCCGTTCTCATAACTGTCTCAATAACAGGATCTCGGCCTCGCTATGTCATTACTCTTTGGTCTCACTCACATGGATCACAGATGCATCCATCAGCCCGAAACAATGATAAGTATGCATACAATTAACAATACTGAGACTGAGATATGAAGTGGTATGCTATAACAGGACTGAGTATATGGAATTAATTAATCACAAAATGAGACAGTATTAAACGACCACTCAGGTCTCAGCATTTTCGGCGTGAAGCCTAGCATTTATACTTAACATGATTTCTAACATGTTCACAATTACCACATTAATAGAAGCACAAATATCATCATGGAATAATCACTAAGCGGTGCCACGGGATAAACCAGGCCACAATTACTTGGTGCACGCCCGCATGCCCGTCACTTGGCAAGTGCGTCACCTCCACAATAGTCATAAATCAGTTAGCTCGGGGTTTCGAACCATCAGAACCAAGTTTGGAAATGTTACTTACCTCAAACCGACTAAAATACTATTCCGCAGTGCCTTTGCCTCTAAATCCGGCCTCTGGGTGCTCCAAATCTACCAAGTTCAGATTTTTATCATCAATTTATTCTTTAGGAATGAATTCCAATTAAAAAGTATCAATTTTAGCTCAAAACCCGAAATAAGCCAAAACCCGACCCCCGGGCCCACATCCCGAAACTCAGAAATCTTTATACCGAACTGTTCTTCATCATCTCACGACACTAAAATCGGAGTTCGTTTGACCCCTCAAGTCGACCCCTAAAGGTCTCAAAATCTCAAGCCCTAACCCCACCTTTTTCCTACTGATTTTCATAATTAAACACTGATATAAGGTCTCCAATCACATATATTTGAGTTATTAAGTCCAAAAACCTTACCTCAATGATGAACACTGATTTTCCCTCTTCAAAATCGCCTCCCGCACCTGCGATCCTCTACTGGGCCTCTCAAATTCCGCATCTGCGGAGCTTTTCTCGCTCATGCGGTCCCGCACCTACGGTCACACTTTCGCAGGTGCGGTCACACCAGCACCAGCAGCTGAAGCTGCATTTCACCAACTTTAAAACTTCCGTTAATCACCCAAAATCAATCCCGAGCCCCTCGGGACCCCAACCAAACATACCAACACCTCATATATGATCATTCAAACTTAGTTGCACTCCCGAAACACTAAAAATAACATCAAAACACCAAAATCACGCCGGATTCAAGCCTAAGAACTTTGAAATTTCTAAAATCTACCAATGATGCCGAAACTATCCAGAACAACTCCGATTGACCTAAAATTTTGCAGACATATCAAAAATGACAGTACAAACCTGTTCTAACTTACGAAATTCCATTCCGACCCCGATAACCTATTTTCCACTGTCGACCGGAAATTACCATGAACTAACTTCCGCCAATTCAAACCTAATTCTACACTGGACATCAAAAAAATATTCCGAACACACTCCTAAACCCCAAATCACCTAACAAAGCCATCCGAGCCATAAAATCTGCATTCCGAGGTCGTTTACCAATAAGTCAACTCTCTGTTGACTTTTCCAACTCTAAGGCTATTTTTAAGGACTAAGTCGCTAAACTCTCACTGCAACCATTTCGATTTCAAGCCTACCAACTCTATCACATCAATAATAGTATAACCTACCTATGGCAAGGAAATAACAAGAATAATAATGCAAATTTTACGGGACAACCGACCGGGTCGTTACATAGGTGAGCTGCATTCTATGTTACGACCCGTAGCCAGCAGAGTCTCCTTCAGAGTTATTTATATATTTCCTATCTAATTTGTATCCTGGACAGATGCTGTATTTTATTTTATCTTCCTAGTTAATGCTCATGCACTTGTGACACCGGGTTCTAGGGGGACTTATGAGTGTTCATTAGTGTATTTGGGGAAAATATTATCATTTACTCTGTAATTTTGTTTCTTATTATTTAATTGAAGGAAAAATTATGTTTTCAAAATACTATAATGAGTAATCAAGTTAATCAATTATTTTTGGCTTTCCTGGCAGCGACATTAGACGCCATCAAAACCTTTAATGGATTTTGGAATTTGGATCTAAGGCTAATTTGACTAAATAAAAGGGAGAATCTTCAAATTTGTTCGAGCTAATGTGCTCAATTTTAGAATGGGTAGGTGCACGAGGTGTTAAACAATAATTTCAGACAACTCTGGAGCAGTCCTTAGCACGTTCGAGGACGATCGTATATTTAAGTGGGAGAGGATGTAACAACCCGACCGGTTGTTTTGAACACTAGCGTGTCGTCCCACAGTTTGAGGCCATGAGTAGCTTCATTTCAGGTATTATGACTTGTACGTGTAGTCGGAATTGAATTTCAGGAAGTTCGGAGTTAATTTGAAAAGAAATTTTCATTTCGGAAGCTTTAAGTTGGAAAATTAACTAAGGTGTAATTTTTGGGCAAACGACCTTGGAATCGAGATTTGAAGGTTCCAACAGGTTTGTATGATGATTTTGGACTTGGGCGCATGTTAGGATCGAGTTTTGGATAATCCGGGAGCGTTTCCGCTCTTATTTTGGAAAGTTTACGTTGGATGAATTTCATGAATTTGGGTTGAAGTGTATTTCAATGTTATCGATGTCTGTTTGGGATTCTAAGCCTGGGAATAGCCCCGTTTGGTGATTATGGTGTTAGGAGCGCGTCCGGGTGTGGATTTGGAGGTCCGTAGGTCATTTGGTGGAAGTTACAAATTTGAAGGTTTTTGGGAAGGTTGACCAGGACTGGACTTTTTGATATCCGGTTCGGATTTCGATTTCGAAAGTTGGAGTGGGTCCATAATATCAAATGTGACATGTGTGCAAAATTGAAGGTCGATTGGACGTGATTTGGTAGGTTTCGGCATCGAATGTATAAGTTTGAAGTTTTAAAGTTCATTAAGCTTGAATTGGGGTGTGATTCATAATTTCAATGTTGTTTGGTGTGATTTGAGGTCTCGATCAAGTTCATGCCATTTTTTGGGACAGGTTGGTGTGATTGGACGGGGTCCCGGGAGCATCGGGGGTGTTTATGGTGTTATCAGATCAATTTAGGCTAATTTAGATGCTGGTTATCTGATGTATGGTGTTGTTCTTCACGTTCGTAAAGAGGTTCTCGTGGTCGTAAAGAAGGGATTTCGGCTGTCCATCGTCTGACTTTGGATGCTTATATCTTGCAATCTATAAAGAATTTGTAGATGATCTAAAAGTGAAAGTTGTAGCTCTTTATGTCTAGTTATCAAAAAGTTAAATATTTAGCATTTTTATTTGAGTACAAAAAGGTATGGCTGGTACATTACAAGTTTTTCGGAAGAAAAAATTTTTGTTGCACAGGGCTGACTTTGGCAGCTTATATCTCGAAATCTGTAAGAAATTGGGTGATGACAAAAACATAAAAATTGGAGATATTGGTGTCTAGTTTGAAAAAACCTAAACTATTTATTATTTAGAGTTCTTTACAAAAAGTTATGATCATTATACTATAGGCTTCCTAAGAAGAGTTTGAAAATGGCTTTTGAGAATTTTGTTCATCGAGAACGCGATGGGAGGCCTGCGAACGCGAAGAAGGGTCGCCTGGGTAGTGTATAAGGTTGCAAAAATGTGCTTGGCTCATTTTATCTCATTTCCCTTATGGGAGCCGACCTATGAGCAATTTTGGAGCTAATCTTCATCATCTATGTCAAGGTAAGTGATTTTCACCTATTGCAAGTTAAATACTTGGATTATATATAAGTTTTAAATGGAAATTCTTGAAAAATTAGTGGAAATTTGGGGTTTTGGTAGAAAATTTAGTAATTGATATTTTTTGGATTTTGACCACGAATTTTACCCATGGAATTGAGAATAAATTATATATAAATTAAATAGGGAAATACCGCATATGTATAGGAAAATACTGCATTGCAGAAGGGCTGAGTTTCTTTCTTTATTCAATTATTAGATAGATAGGATCAATAATTATTATTTTAAAAAGTATACTTTTTTCTTTAACTTTTCTTTTATAGTACTAAGCCAAACATAAAATTATATAATTCCTTAAAAAGTTGTATTCACTCAGAGAGAATACACGCGCAACGCGCGTACCCTAACGACTAGTATTCCTAAAATCAAGAATATGTTGTATATTCCAAATTTGTGATTTTGATTTTATCTGAAGACAATTCTTATGCTTTATATGGAGAAGGTTTAATTTAGTCTTCAAAATTTCGTTTTTAATAGTTTTAAATATTTCAACTATTTCTTTTAGTTTTTTTTAACATTTCTTTTAGGTTAGAGTTCTTTATGAAGAAGATTTAGACTTTTCAGACACTTTTTAATTAAAATATTTTTAATTCAGTTATTTATTTTATTGGGTGGAGTTCTTTATGGAGAAGGTTTAGTCTCTTCACAAATATTTTAATCTATTTCTAATTCAATGATCTATTATTAATTGGTTCGACTTCTTTAATTGTGGAGAATGTTTATTAGCCTCTTCGTAAATTTTTTTAATCATTTGTAATTCAATTATGTGCCTTAAATCTATTGGGCCACATACACGTAAGAAAATAACTTACAAAAAACTGTTAACTAAAAATTTCCTATTGAATGAATGGAGCTAGAAAAATCAAAAAAATTATAAATAAAGAAAAAAAGTAATAGGAAACTAGTATCTTTTTAGTTTCTACCTTTAAAATCACCCGTTAATTAGTCAATTAAAATGTGAAAAAACTAAGGAATGGTTTTAAGGAAAGAAAGCAACTTGAGTCTCAAGCTTAACCTTCCCAAGAACATTTTTTAAATTTTCTATTCAACGAATGAAATTAGTTACTAAAATAAATAAAACGAAAATGATAAATCGAAAAGGTAAGGAGGCTATTTATCATATTCTTGTCTTAAAACATCGAGTATTAAGTTAGTTCTTGTTTTTCTTTTTATGAATTTCCCGTAAAGTTAGTTCAAGAGTAAACAATTTAGGAAATATAAAATTCAGGGAAAGAAAGTAACTTGAGTCCCAAGGTTGCGTAAATTTGTTTCCTAAATTTTCTCTATTGGAATTTATAACCTGATCTGATATCTATAAATAGTCCACTAAGCATTCACGTTAGTTAGCTTCCAAGCCATTCGTTTAGGGTTTACTTTCATTGTTCTTGTCTTCGAATTTTGAGAGAAAGAGTAGTTCTTGTCTTCGAACTTTAAGGCTCCCAGAAATGCAGCTAGTGAGCTGAAACAACATATTACTCTTTTATAGGGCCATAACAACAATCACGACCAATTACATATGGAAGCATCTCGAATTACATTCACAGAACCATTTCCATTCCTCAAATTTCCGATCCATAGCAAGCGCTTTGCGACGCGTAAGATTGAGTAGGAATGAACATAGGCATAAGCCTCAAAGGAATCAACTCGTACGATAAGGAATCAAGAACGGAAGTACTCCAAACAGTCTTGTAGCCTCTCGAAGATAAGTACAGACGTCTCTGTACCGATCCGCAAGACTCTACTAGACTTTCTCATGACTCGTGAGACCTACGGGAACCTAGCGCTCTGATACCATGTTGTCACGACCCAAAATCCATAGGTCGTGATGGCGCCGGACACCACTATCAGGCAAGCCAAATCCTTAATTATTTGAAATACATTCATGTTTTAACATTTTCGAAACCGTTACATTTCCTTGCTTTTCATAATCAAATAAACTTTCGTAAATTAAATACGATAGCAAATAAAATTCTATTATTTAAAAACAGTGATCTAAAGATTTCACTTAAACCATTATATCCCAAAACATATCTCAAAACCCGGTGTCACAAGTACATGAGTAATTTCTAAGAATTTATACAATCATAACAAAGCCTGCCCGAAATACAACTGGACAAGGAAATTTAAAATGAATAAATACACTATGAAAGAGACTGTATCAGCTGCGGATCGCCTCTGGATGATGCAGCTTACCTAAGTCTCTAAATCCTCCACATTGCTATGAAAGTACATGTGCAATAAAATGCACATCAAGTGTTGAATGAGTACAAAAACAACGTGTAGTCAGCAAATCGCTCGCCTAACCTCAGAGAGGTAGTGACGAGAGGTCAACTTAGACACTTACTAAAGGTCCATTTAAAATATTCAAAAGTGACATTAAGCATGGTTCATCATAGGGAATTTATAAAAGATGATTTAAATACCTTACAACTCCGTTCACATTTAACGCTTCATATCTTCATCATATTAACAATTAATCAACATAGATGCATCTATCTGCCGAAGGATCGACCGGCTCGAACCATAGATGCATCTATCTGCCCCTCGCGAATCGGTCATGCGAAGCGGTTAACACAATACGGCTAGCCTGCTCGCGAATTATACATACGACTTAGGTGCTCATATGAATACATACACAAATACAGGGTCTTCCTGATCGCGAATTACTCAAGCGACTCAGGTACGCAAAGTTACACATATCCATGTAATAAATTCGTATTTCATCAACAAAACAGTTTTTCTCAAGAAAGTGGTAAAATCTTTATTAAAGGAAACATGAAATACAGGTATTGAAATCTTTGTTTTTGAAACTCATTTGTCAAGTTTAGTGCTACTCGATGATACAACCCAGTCCAGGTACACATATATTCACAGCGGAAACAATTCTCTTTTTATAAGGTTAGCAATATGAACTCTAGCTTTCCTTTAAACATTTAATTACGTTTCGGTAATATCAGCATTTTAATATTACAGGCAGGGTTACATGTACACACATAAAGCATGCTAGTGGGTCCTAAGCTACCCGAACATGGCATAATTGTAGCTACGTACGGACTCCCGTCACCTCGTGCGTACGTAGCTCCCGAAGATAATAGCATGTACTGAATTAATTCACCTAGGGGGACGATTCCCCCTCACAAAGTTAGAAAGGAGACATACCTCGGTCCGAAATTCCAACACCGGCTTCCAAGCCCTTCCGATGATTCCAACGGACGCATAACGCTCTGAAACTACAACATAAATGACAAAGCAATGAAAATTCATCCTAATACTCACAACAAATTCAGATTATATACTTTCCCAACCCCGCTCGGAGAAATAATCAAAATTCCCTCGAACCCACGTGCTCGAAAATTCAAAATTTCTCGAAGACACATTCTACCCATAGCCTTACTAACTCAAATATTCATGCTCAATTCGTGGCTAAAATCCAAATTTATACTTTATAGGTTTTTCTTCAAAAACCCCAATTTAATTCCTACCAAAATCCATGCCTAATACATGCATATAATCTCGTATTTAACTTACTAACGGGAGTAATTTACTTACCTTGACAATGCATGAAGGAATCCTCTCTTAAAGCCTCTCGAATCGCCAATGCCATGAGAAAAATGAAGACAATGAACCAAATTTTTTTGTTTTAAAACATTCTGACCAGGTCGATTTTCGCACCTGCGGTCAAAGCCTCGTAGGTGCGGTTACACCAGATGACAGCAGCTTCAGCCCTTTTTCCAACTTCAACTTTAATCCGTTAACCACCCGGAATCCACCCGAGGTCCCCAAGACCCCGTCCAATCATACCATCCTATCCCAAAATATAACACGGACTTGCTTGAAGGCTCAAATCACATCAAACAACACTGAAATCACGAATCGCACTCAAATCCAATTCTTTAAGAACTTAGAATTTCAAACTTCTACATCCGATGCCGAAATCTATCAAATCACATCCGATTGACCTCAAATTTTGCACACAAGTCATACTAAACATTACGAACTTGCTCCAGCTTCCGAAATCGATTACGACCTTGAAATCAAAAGTTCCACTTCCGGCCGGATTTTCCCAAAATTCTTCAAATTTCTCTCTCTAGACAAATGACTCCAAAATGACCTACGAACATCCAAATTCACTTCCGATCACGCTCCTAATTCCAGAATCACCACACGGAGCTATTCCCAGACTCAGAATGCCAAACGGTCATCAACCTCACTGATATGCACTTCAAGCCCAAATTCATGAAATCCTCCTAAAATGCCAACTTCCATAATATACGCCGAAACGCTCCCGGTTATCCAAAACCTGATCCGGACACACACGCAATTCCTAAATCATCATAAGAACATGCTGGAACCTTCAAATCCTTATTCGGAGATCGTTTACTCAAAATTCCAATCTTTGTTGATTTTTCCAACTTAAGGCTTCTGAAATGAGAATTTTCTTTCCAAATCAATTCTAAATTTCCTGGAATTCAATTCCGACCACGCCCACGGATCATAATACCTGAAACGGAGCTGCTCACGACTTCAACTCGCTGAACGACGCGCTAGAACTCAAAACGATCGGTCGGGTCGTTACATTTAGAGTTAAGTTACTTTCAAGAAAAAGCTGTTAATTTAAAAATTTCCCGTTCCACGCATTAATTGAATTTAGTTAATGTAAAAACTTTGTAAATTGAAAAGAGGGAAGTATAAATTACCTTTTCCTTTTCTTTAGGTAAAAAACTGGTAACTAGATATTTCCTATTGAATGAATGGAGCTAGAAAAATCAAATAAATTATAAATGAAAAAAAAAGTAATAGGAACCTAGTATCTTTTTAGTTTCTACCTTTAAAATCACCCGTTAATTAGTCAATTAAAATGTGAAAAAACTTAGAATGGTTTTAAGGAAAGAAAGCAACTTGAGTCTCAAGCTTAACCTTCCCAAGAACATTTTTTAAATTTTCTATTCAACGAATGAAATTAGTTACTAAAATAAATAAAACGAAAAGGTAAGGAGGCTATTTATAATATTCTTGTCTTAAAACATCGAGTATTAAGTTAGTTATTGTTTTTCTTTTTATGAATTGCCCGTAAAGTTAGTTCAAGAGTAAACAATTTAGGAAATATAAAATTCAGGGAAAGAAAGTAACTTGAGTCCCAAGCTTGCGTAAATTTGTTTCCTAAATTTTCTCTATTGGAATTTATAACCTGATCTGATATCTATAAATAGTCCACTAAGCATTCACGTTAGTTAGCTTCCAAGCCATTCGTTTAGGGTTTACTTTCATTGTTCTTGTCTTCGAATTTTGAGAGAAAGGCTAGTTCTTGTCTTCGAACTTTAAGGCTCCCACAAATACAGCTACTGAGCTGAAACAACATATTACTCTTTTGTAGGGCCATAACAACAACCACGACCAATTACTTATGGAAGCACCTCGAATTACATTCACAGCACCATTTCCATTCCTCAAATTTCTGATCCATAGCAAGTGCTTCGCGACGCGTAAGATTGAGTAGGAATGAACATATGCATAAGCCTCAAAGGAATCAACTCGTACGATAAGGTATCAAGAACGGAAGTACTCCTAACAGTCTTGTAGCCTCTCGATGATAAGTACAGATGTCTCTGTACCGATTCACAAGACTCTACTAGACTTGTTAATGACTCGTGAGACCTACGGGAACCTAGCGCTCTGATACCATGTTGTCACGACCCAAAATCCATAGGTCGTGATGGCGCCGGACACTACTATCAGGAAAGCCAAATCCTTAATTATTTGAAATACATTCATGTTTTAACATTTTCGAAACCATTACCTTTCCTTGCATTTCATAATCAAATAAACTTTCGTAAATTAAATACGACAGCAAATAAAATTCTATTATTTAAAAACAGTGATCTAAAGATTTCACTTAAACCATTATATCCCAATACATATCTCAGAACCCGGTGTCACATGTACATGAGAAATTTCTAAGAATTTATACAATCATAACAAAGCCTGACCGAAATACAACTGGACAAGGAAATTTAAAATGAATAAATACAGTATGAAGGAGACTGTGTCAGCTGCGGATCGCTTCCGGATGATGCAACTTGCCTAAGTCTCTGAATCCTCCACATTGCTATGAAAATACATGTGCAATAAAATGAACAACAAGTGTAGCATGCGTACAAAAACAACGTGTACTCAGTAAGTTGCCCGCCTAACCTCAGAGAGGTAGTGACGAGAGGTCAACTTAGACACTTACTAAAGGTCCATTTAAAATATTCAAGAGTTACATTAAGCAGGGTTCATCATAGGCAATTTATAAAACATGATTTAAATACCTCACAACTCCGTTCACATTTACGCTTCATATCTTCATCATATTAACAATTAATCAACATAGATGCATCTATCTGCCGATGGATCGATCGGCTCGAACCATAGATGCATCTATCTGCCCCGCTCGCGAATCGATCATGCGACGCGGTTAACATAATACGGCTAGCCTGCTCGCGACTTATACACGCGACTTAGGTGCTCATATGAATACATACCCAAATACAGGGTTTTCCTGCTCGCGAATCACTCAAGCGACTCAGGTACCCAAAGTTACACATATCCACGTAATAAATTCGTATTTCGTCAAGAAAACAGTTTTTCTCAGAAAGTGGTAAAATCTTTATTAAAGGAAAAATGAAATACAGGTATTGAAATCTTTGTTTTTGAAACTCATTTGTCAAGTTTAGTGCTACTCGATGATACAACCCAGTCCAGGTAAGCATATATTCACAGCGGAAACAATTCTCTTTTTATAAGGTTAACAATATGAACTCTAGCTTTCTTTTAAACATTTAATTACGTTTCGGTAATATCAGCATTTTAATATTACAGGCAGGGTTACAGGTACACACATAAAGCATGCTAGTGGGTCCTAGGCTACCCGAACATGGCATCATAGTAGCTACGCACGGACTCCCGTCACCTCGTGCGTACGTAGCCCCCAAAGATAATAGCATGTACTGAGTTAATTCACTTAGGGAGACGATTCCCCCTCACAAAGTTAGAAAGGAGACATACCTCGATAAGAAATTCCAACACCGGCTTCCAAGCCCTTCCGATGATTCCAACGGACGCATAACGCTCAGAAACTAGAATATAAATGACAAAGCAATGAAAATTTATCCTAATACTCACAACAAATTCAGATTATATACTTTCCCAACCCCGTTCGGAGAAATAATCAAAATTCCCTCGAACCCACGTGCCCGAAAATTTAAAATTTCTCGAAGATACATTCTACCCATAGCCTTACTAACTCAAATATATAATTTACTCAAATATTCATGCTCAATTCGTGGCTAAAATCAAAATTTATACTTTTTAGGTTGTTCTTCAGAAGCCCCAATTTAATTCCTACCAAAATCCATGCCTAATCCATGCATATAATCTCGTATTTAACTTACAAACGGGAGGAATTTACTTACCTTGATAATGCATGAATGAATCCTCTCCTAAAGCCTCCCGAATCGCCAAAGCCATGAGAAAATTGAAGACAATGAACCAAATTTCTTGTTTTAAAACATTCTGCCCAGGTCGATTTCTGCACCTGCGGTCAAAGCCTCGCAGCTGCGGTTACACCAGATGACAGCAGCTTCAGCCCTTTTTCCAACTTCAACTTTGATCCGTTAACCACCCGGAATCCACCCGAGGCCCCCAAGACTCCGTCCAATCATACCATCCTATCCCAAAACATACAACGGACTTGCTCGAAGCCTCAAATCACATCAAACAACACCGAAATCACGAATCAGACTCAAATCTAATTTTTTAAGAACTTAGAATTTCAAACTTCAACATCTAATACTGAAATCTATCAAATCACGTCCGATTGACCTCAAATTTTGCGCACAAGTCATACTGAACATTACGAACTTGCTCCAACTTTCGGAATCTCATTACGACCTCGAAATCAAAAGTTCCATTTCCGGCCGGATTTTCCCAAAAACCTTCAAATTTCTCTCTTTAGCCAAATGACTCCAAAATGACCTACGGACATCCAAATTCACTTCCGATAGCGCTCCTAATTCCAGAATCACCACACGGAGCTATTACCAGACTCAGAATCCCAAACGGACATCAACCTCACTGATATGCACTTCAAGCCCAAATTCATGAAATCCTCCTAAAATGCTAACTTCCATAATATACGCCGAAACGCTCCCGGGTTATCCAAAACCCGATCCGGACATACACACAATTCTGAAATCATCATACGAACCTACTGGAACCTTCAAATCCTTATTCGGAGTTCGTTTACTCAAAATTCCAATCTTTGTTGATTTTTCCAACTTAAGGCTTCTGAAATGAGAATTTTCTTTCCAAATCAATTCTAAACTTCCTGGAATTCAATTCCGACAATGCCCACATGTCATAATACCTGAAACGGAGCTTCTCACTTCAACTCGCTGAACGACGCGCTAGAACTCAAAACGATCGGTCGGGTCGTTACAGTTAGAGTTAAGTTACTTTCTAGAAAAAGCTGTTAATTTAAATATTTCCCGTTCCACGATTTAATTGAATTTAGTTAATGTAAAAACTTTGTAAATTAAAAAGAGGGAAGGTAAATTAGCTTTTCCTTTTCTTTAGGTAAAAAACTATTAACTAGAAATTTCCTATTGAATGAATGGAGCTAGAAAAATCAAATAAATTATAAATGAAAAAAAAAAGTAATGGGAACCTAGTATCTTTTTAGTTTCTACCTTTAAAATCACCCGTTAATCAGTCAATTAAAATGTGAAAAAACTTAGGAATGGTTTTAAGGAAAGAAAGCAACTTGAGTCTCAAGTTTAACCCTCCCAGGAACATTTTTTAAATTTTCTATTCAACGAATGAAATTAGTTACTAAAATAAATAAAACGAAAAGGTAAGGAGGCTATTTATCATATTCTTGTCTTAAAACATCGAGTATTAAGTTAGTTCTTGTTTTTCTTTTTATGAATTGCCCGTAAAGTTAGTTCAAGAGTAAATAATTTAGGAAATATAAAATTCAGGGAAAGAAAGTAACTTGAGTCCCAAGCTTGCGTAAATTTGTTTCCTTAATTTTTTCTATTGTAATTTATAGCCTGATCTGATATCTATAAATAGTCCACTAAGGATTCACGTTGGTTAGCTTCCAAGCCATTCGTTTAGGGTTTACTTTCATTGTTCTTGACTTCGAATTTTGAGAGAAAGAGTAGTTCTTGTCTTCGAACTTTAAGGCTCCCACAAATACAGCTACTGGGCTGAAACAACATATTACTCTTTTGTAGGGCCATAACATCAACCACGACCAATTACATATGGAAGCATCTCGAATTACATTCACAGCACCATTTCCATTCCTCAAATTTCGGATCCATAGCAAGGGCTTCGCGACGCGTAAGATTGAGTAGGAATGAACATAGGCATAAGCCTCAAAAGTATCAACTCGTACGATAAGGAATCAAGAACGGAAGTACTCCTAACAGTCTTGTAGCCTCTCGAAGATAAGTACAGACGTCTCCGTACCGATCCGCCAGACTCTACTAGACTTGCTCATGACTCGTGAGACCTACGGGAACCTAGCGCTCTGATACCATGTTGTCACGACCAAAAATCCATAGGTCGTGATGGCGCCGGACACCACTATCAGGCACATTCATGTTTTAACATTTTCGAGACCGTTACCTTTCCTTGCATTTCATAATCAAATAAACTTTCGTAAATTAAGTACGACAGCAAATAAAATTCTGTTATTTAAAAACAGTGGTCTAAAGATTTCACTTAAACCATTATATCCCAATACATATCTCAGAACCCGGTGTCACAAGTACATGAGCAATTTCTAAGAATTTATACAATCATAACAAAGCCTGCCCGAAATACAACTGGATAAGGAAATTTAAGATGAATAAATACAGTATGAAGGAGACTCTGTCACCTGCAGATCGCCTCCGGATGATGCAGCTTGCCTAAGTCTCCGAATCCTCCACATTGCTATGAAAGTACATGTGCAATAAAATGTACATCAAGTGTAGCATGAGTACAAAAACAACGTGTACTCAGTAAGTCGCACGCCTAACCTCAGAGAGGTCGTGACGATAGGTTAACTTAGACACTTACTAAAGGTCCATTTAAAATGTTCAAGAGTGACATTAAGCATGGTTCATCATAGGCAATTTATAAAACATGATTTAAATACCTTACAACTCCGTTCACATTTAACGCTTCATATCTTCATCATATTAAAAATTAATCAACATAGATGCATCTATCTGCCGAAGGATCGACCGGCTCGAACCATAGATGCATCTATCTACCCCGCTCGCGAATCGGTCATGCGACGCGGTTAATATAATACGGCTAGCCTGCTCGCGAATCATAGATGCGACTTAGGTGCTCATATGAATACATACACAAATACAGGGTCTTCCTGCTCGCGAATCACTCAAGCGAATCAGGTACCCAAAGTTACACATATCCACGTAATAAATTCGTATTTCATCAAGAAAACAATTTTTCTCAGGAAAGTGGTAAAATCTTTATTAAAGGAAACATGAAATACGGGTATTGAAATCCTTGTTTTTTAAACTCATTTGTCAAGTTTAGTGCTACTCGATGATACAACCCAGTCCAGGTACACATATATTCAGAGCGGAAACAATTCTCTTTTTATAAGGTTAACAATATGAACTCTAGCTTTCTTTTAAACATTTAATTACGTTTCGGTAATTTCAGCATTTTAATATTACAGGCAGGGTTACAGGTACACACATAAAGCATGCTAGTGGGTCCTAGGCTACCCGAACATGGCATAATAGTAGCTACGCACGGACTCCCGTCACCTCGTGCGTACGTAGCCCCCGAAGATAATAGCATGTACTGAATTAATTCACCTAGGGGGACGATTCCCCCTCACAAAGTTAGAAAGGAGACATACCTCGGTCTGAAATTCCAACACCGGCTTCCAGGCCCTCCGATGATTCCAACGGACGCATAACGCTCCGAAACTACAACATAAATGACAAAGCAATGAAAATTCATCCTAATACTCGTAACAAACTAAGATTATATACTTTCCCAACCCCGCTCGGAGAAATAATCAAAATTCCCTCGAATCCACGCGCCCGAAAATTCGAAATTTCTCGAAGATACATTCTACCCATAGCCTTACTAACTTAAATATTTAATTTACTCAAATATTCATGCTCAATTCGTGGCTAAAATCCAAATTTATACTTTTTAGGGTTTTCTTCAAAAACCCCAATTTAAATCGTACCAAAATCCATGCCTAATCCATGCATATAATCTCGTATTTAACTTATAAACGGGAGGAATTTACTTACCTTGACAATGCATGAGGGAATCCTCTCTTAAAGCCTCCCGAATCACCAAAGCCATGAGAAAAATGAAGACAATGAACCAAATTTCTTGTTTTAAAACATTCTGCCCAGGTCGATTTCCGCACCTGCGGTCAAAGCCTCGCAGCTGCGGTTACACCAGATGACAGCAGCTTCAGGCCTTTTTCCAACTTCAACTTTGATCCGTTAACCACCCGGAATCCACCCGAGGCCCCCAAGACCTCGTCCAATCATACCATCCTATCCCAAAACATAACACGGACTTGCTCAAAGCTTCAAATCACATCAAACAACACCGAAATTACAAATCACACTCAAATCAAATTCTTTAAGAACTTAGAATTTCAAACTTCTACATCCAACACCGAAATCTATCAAATCACGTCCGATTGACCTCAAATTTTGCGCACAAGTCATACTAAACATTACGAACTTGCTCCAACTTCCGGAATCGCATTATGACCTCGAAATCAAAAGTTCCACTTCCAGCCGGATTTTCCCAAAAACCTTCAAATTTCTCTCTTTAGCCAAATGACTCCAAAATGACCTACGGACATCCAAATTCACTTCCGATCGCGCTCGTAATTCTACAATCACCACACAGAGCTCTTCCTTGACTCGGAATCCCAAACGGACATCAACCTCACTGATATGCACTTCAAGCCCAAATTCATGAAATCCTCCTAAAATGCTAACTTCCATAATATACGCCGAAACTCTCCCGGGTTATCCAAAACCCGATCCGGACATACACGCAATTCCGAAATCATCATACGAAGCTGCTGGAACCTTCAAATTCTTTTTCGGAGATCGTTTACTCAAAATTCCATTATTTGTTGATTTTTCCAACTTAAGGCTTCTGAAATGAGAATTTTCTTTCCAAATCAATTCTAAACTTCCTGGAATTCAATTCCGACCACGCCCACGGGTCATAATACCTGAAACGGAGCTGCTCACGACTTCAACTCGCTGAACGACGCGCTAGAACTCAAAACGATCGGTCGGGTCGTTACAGTTAGAGTTAAGTTACTTTCAAGAAAAAGCTGTTAATTTAAAAATTTCCCGTTCCACGCATTAATTGAATTTAGTTAATGTAAAACTTTGTAAATTTAAAAGAGGGAAGTATAAATTACCTTTTCCTTTTCTTTAGGTAAAAAATTGTTAACTAGAAATTTCCTATTGAATGAATGGAGCTAGAAAAATCAAATAAATTATAAATGAAAAAAAAGTAATAGGAACCTAGTATCTTTTTAGTTTCTTTAGAATCACCCGTTAGTTAGTCAATTAAAATGTGAAATAACTTAGGAATGGTTTTAAGGAAAGAAAGCAACTTGAGTCTCAAGCTTAACCTTCCCAAGAACATTTCTTAAATTTTCTGTTCAACGAATGAAATTAGTTACTAAAATAAATAAAACGAAAAGGTAAGGAGGCTATTTTTCATATTCTTGTCTTAAAACATCGAGTATTAAGTTCTTGTTTTTCTTTTTATGAATTGCCCGTAAAGTTAGTTCAAGAGTAAACAATTTAGGAA
>MDKI01040206.1:0-40162 GCA_005239505.1 Nicotiana paniculata
AACAAAAGTTTTGTTCGAGGGAAGAATTGGCTACCAAGTTGGGATAAAAAGAATTTAATTCATTCTATTTCTTATAGAAAGGGATCCAAACTAGTTTGGGTTCCTAAAACTAACCTCTGATTTCTTTTGTAGATTCAAGTGAAAGGTAGTAGCCAAATATGGTAAATGGATAGTGGCTGCTCAAAACACATGAATGGCAACAAGGACTAGTTCCTTTCACTTGAGGACCTCAAAGGAGGAAATGTCTCCTTTGGAAATGGAAAGAAGGTGAAATCATTGGGGTTGGTAATGAACAAGATGATGAAGAAATTGGGCTGGTCAGAAACTCTGTCCAAACTAAAGCAACAATGGAGGAAGGAACAAGTGATGGAACAGGTTCATCCATCCCGGGCAATATGACAGGGGGAATAGAACAAAATAATTCCCAAACTTCGTTGGAACCTGTACCTGAACCTGTTCCACAGCAACAAAGGAATGAAGGAACATCAAGGAGTAACTACTTGGTTGTGAAACCATGTAGATATCTTTACAAAAGCACTGAGTAAAGAGCATTTTGAAAGGAACAGGTTACTATTAGGGATGATTAAGATCACTTAATTGAACCAGTTCAGAATGTAAATACATGAAAAAAAGGAAAAAGAAGAAGGAAAAATGAAAAATTTGGCTAGAAAATCATGAATTTGTGTAAATATATCAGATTAACAATTGCTCAGTCTCATACTGTAAAAAGTATACTCTTATGTCATGTTTTGATATGACTCACTGATCACAAATGAAATTTTTTTCTATCTTTTCAAAATTGAGGCTTGATCAAGAGGATTCTGAAATGATGAACCTGGTTCATCGTACTGGTTCATCTGAAAGGTGAGGTATGTGTTCTACACTCTGCACACTTTGAAATATTAATAATTAAATCATGAGCAGAACTCTGCCCAAACTCAAAATCTTTTCAAAACCTATCCATTTGACTTTGAACTAGTTCTGTTTCAACAAGAATCCTCACCAAATTAAAATACCTAGATTCTAGGGAAGCCTTAACCGTTAATTCAAAACTAAAAGTTCATTCAAGACATCCCCTCCCTTACAAAATCATTCCCAAATTTTTGATGACTCAGGTAACATCTGTCCAAGTCCTTCTTCTGAGGTCATCTCTGATGTTGCTGAAAAACTTAGAAAATAGGTTCATATTGGTTGGGTATGTAATAGATGTGGAGTTGCCGGAAACAATAAGAATAGGTGGTAAATATTAAATAAAAATAAATAAAAAATGAGAGTGAGGGAGTACGGAGTAATGAGAAAGGGAAAAGGGAAAGAAATGGTTGATTCTTCACCCACCTCTGAATGTGTTAGAATGGCTATTTGTGGTGCTGAGCCAGAAAACGACGAAGAAAGTAGCAAGAACGCAGGGGGAAGTGAATCAGGAGAAGCCACTGAAAGGTTAGTAAATTTAGGAAAGCACACAGATGAACTTGGTTCATCTACTGAGGAAACCCTGGCGGATCTGCTGAAAATGTTAGGCAATAATTACAATCCAAAGAAGAAAAGAACTCCTAAAGCTCAAAAGTCTGGAACAGCAAGAGAAAGTAAGAAAAGAAAATTTGCTCCTTCTGAGACTTCTAATATTTCTCTTCCAAGAGGAAGAACTACAAGGAGCAAGGTAAAGCAAGGTGAGGACAAGTTGAAGAGAGCTTTAGAGAAGAGTAAGAAGAAAAGAGTGGAAAAAGGGAAAGAAAAGGTTGTTGAGCCTATTGAGGTTGTTGAAGTGGATGAGATGGACTTGGTCCATCAAGGTGAAAAAGTGGCAGAAGTAGAGGTTCAGACCCCTAAGCCTAATAAAGTCAAGACTTCCTCAAAGAAGTTTTCATTTGTTTCTAAGTCTGCTGAACCATCTATCTCGGCTAAACGAACCAAGTCTACAGTTCTTCCAAGACTTGATTTCCTAGCCTGCCTAGAACTTTCAGTAACCCAGATTCAGAACTTTTTTGTTGCTCATGTTTTAACTTTTTTTGTTTTATTTTGTGGATTGTGGCAGAATCATATTCGCTCTATCAATGAAATCTGATGTTTTTTGCTCTGATTCAGTATCTCTATTTTTGATAGTTTGAATTCTTAGTTGATTATTGATGATTAATCCATGATTGCATATGCAGTTGCCCAAACGGCCATGAGTAAGTGTTAAAAATCTGGGATTCATACAATTTTTTTGCAACTTTTCGATGATGTCAAAAGGGGGAAGATAGGTTGTGCTCAGAACATGTGATATTTATAACCTAATGAACTTGGTTCTTTGTGATAAATGCTTAATACTCTAATATGTGTCACTGTTGGGCTAAGCTGAAACAGGCCTGAAGCACAAAGTTTGTCATCATCAAAAAGGGGGAATTTGTTGGCCCAAGAAAGGAAATAGTTTTGAAGATTGACAAAGTAACTCCGAGATGAACCAGGTCCATCACAGGTGACATAGACTAGTAGAGTTAAAGGCACATGAGATGCACATGCAGGATATAAATGTATTCTGATTAAATTGAGATATCTTCTGATCGAAAAGATTGCAAAAGAGAAATTGGAGAAGGGCTCCTTTTTCAATAAGAACAGAATCAAAGATAAGGAAGGATTTAGGAGTTGAGTTTGACTAGAACTCTTTCACCATGGAAGAGTTGGATTAGGATTCTAGTTAATTCCCTATCTACTAACTCCAATAAATTGTAGATTGTTCTTATGATATGTAGACGCACAAAAGCAGAAAATTATCAAGAATTGAGAGCAAAATTCGTGAAGAAATTTTGCAACCAGTTCGAGCCAAATTGGAGAGTGCGAATCTGAAGCTACATACCAGCTAAAAGAACCAGTTCCAGTTGTTTATCATTGAATCTTGTTGGTTTTAGTAGGCTTTTAATATTGTATCTTTTCAATTTTCATAGAAGCAATTGTAATAGGTACACCTTTGTTCAAGTTAGAGTTAACTTGAAGCTGGTAGAAATTAGCTAGAGGCTAGTTACTACATAGGGATAGAGTTAATCCTAGGATTAGAAAAGAGTTTATTTTGTAAGTCCGTTTGGCTCAGAGTTTTCGTGAAGAGTTTGAGAAAATCCTACTGAGGTGTAGGTCGTGGTTTTTTCACCTTTTGAGCCAAGTGTTTTCCACGTAAAAATCTCTGTGTTTTTACTTTAATGCTTTTATTATTCCGCAAACAGCAGTAGTTGGAACACCAAGAAGAACCAGATTCTTCAAGTAAGACAGCACTCGAAAATTGGGTACCACACAATTAACTATATTCTTGTGTGGTATTGACGTCTAAAACAACACTTTCAATTCGAGATGTCAAGTACACATGAGAAAAAACATGAATCATGGGAATATAGAGGTTCTCACATGCTTTGGAAATCAAACACACATTCCATAACTTCAACACATCACCAAGTAACAACATAGCCTGACAAGGAAACATTTGAATACTTATTACACATAAAACTTTTACAACACAAGCATGTTTGAAATGTCATCTTAAAACAGTTGAGTCGAGACTCGTCTCGCAATCTATTTCATATATATATATATATATATATACTCATTTCATAGGCCTCGCTAGGCACAAGTATATATGTTATCCACACTCTATTTTCCTAGTTTATTTACTTCGTTTTCAAGTATCTTTATAGTTTATCATCGGCTGAACTCACTCAATCAAGGCATTTAGTACACATACGGGCATTTCGGAGTAATAAGTACATCGAGTTTTCCTCACTCAATTGGTATGCTAGTTTTCATTTAAATTACGACTCAGAGCCATATCGTTCTAATAATCAAACCATACATTAAACGTCTATATTTCGATATAAGGCTCATATGGAATAATCAAGTTTTATGAGTCTATAAGGGATAACCCGGACGTAGAGATTAGGGATTTGGGGCCGATCACACTTAAACCTACAGAAACATTATGGTATTCAATCTCGAGAAGCAAAGTTTAGCCCACATACCTTGTTGATCTTTCTTTGGTACTTTTAGACGATTACGGTTTAGCAACCTCAATCTATTCTAATGATTCAACAAAATTGAACCCAAAGTTAGAAAGATAATTGTAATTCTAGCTCGCTAGAGCATTCCATCAAACACTATATGTGCAGTAAGGCTTTTAAGCCCCTTTTATGAAAGATTCTACCACCCCTCAACCCATTCTTAGTTCACAACCTCCCCACATACTTTAAGAACACATGCATGCAAGATATTTATTTCATCCCCACACCCAAGATTTGTCTTCCTAATTATCCCCTTTTTACTAGATTTCCAAAATTAAGAGTTGGGGTGATGAAGCCTTACCTCTTAGGGCCAAGAATTAGATGCCTCACTTGAATACCATCAAAGAGTTTTGCAAGGTTGATGTGTTTTAGTGTGTAGGTTGAACTTTCTCTCTCTATATTGCTCTCAACTCTCTCTAAAATGATCAAAGTATCGCCCCAAATGAAGCCCCAAACGTTATATATTAAAATAGGGTCAGTTTTTAAAATAAGAAAAATGGGTGCCACGAAACGTCTGCGGTCGCATATGCGACCGCATAACGGATATGCGGTTCGCAAAGTGACCGCAGAAATAGGCCTTCAGGGCTTGAACTTTCGGACCGTATATGAGACCAGTATGCGGTCCACATACTTGTTCTACGGTCGCACAATGTACCGCAGAACTTCCCTTAGCAAAAGTCCAACGTGAATATGCGATCAACATGCGGCCCGCAAAGCGATTATGCGATCGCATAATTGAACTGCATAATTGGCCTCAAAATTTACCAATTTAACTACCTCACTCTGCGACCAATATGCGGTCCGCACAGTGGTTATGCGGCCGCATAATGGGCCGCAGATATGCACTCTTCTGCAAAACATTTTCCTTTGATTTCTACATATAACACCTAAATCTAACTTGGCACCACGAAAATCCGGGTTTTTAGGTAAAAATTTTACGGGACCTTACACCACCCTCTTATTTTTATTAGTTTTTATTAGGCTTTCTAGTATTTAGCTTAGCCTCCAAGTTAAGGTTTACCTTGATAGCCACCCTACCTAGTTTTAAGGACTTTTTACTCCTATAAATAGGAGTTCTTTTCATTCATTGTGGTACTTGATTATTGATCAATAATATTATACTTTGAGAGTTCTTTTGAACTTTTGTTACTTAAGCTTTGAGATTTATCTTTCAACCTTTACTAGTTCATAGTTCAAGGTAGTAAGATAACTTCTTTATTGTGATATCATTGATTCCTTTGTGGTATTCTTGAAGGCGATTAATACTAGTTATAATTGATGTCTCAGGTTAGTCGTAAAGAGGTCAAGATCCGAATCTATTATTTTTTATTTGTTCTTAAGTAAAGGCGTTTAATTTCTTCAATAAATCAAAATGTTGTTGCTTGGATCTTATCAAGGCTATAGAACTTGCGTTCTTGGAAGTTCTTGGGATTCTTTCCCTGAATATTTTCATATCCTTTATTTTATGCATTTTAATTCTAGTCGTTCAATTCCTTATTATTATTGCTTCCGCATTTACTTCTCAAATTCTTACTCTAGTTTGGATTCTCAGCCTTGCTATTATCACAACTCCAAACCAAATCAAACTAAATTATAGTTAGATTATTTTTTCTGATTTGACTCGAATTATCGGTATAGTGCAGATTATGATTTCCTTTTTACACCCTAGTTTCCTTGGTTTGATTAATTCATGAAGTTGCTTTTGGCAAAATCCACCAATCCTTGTTCCCCATAATTCTTTGTTTAATATTCCTGCTCAAATGAAGACACAGCCACTCCAAGAAAGACATTAAAAAGTACAACTGTGTATAATTTATAAATAAATGCAAAAGACAGAAAGTATCAGGCATTAAAGTTGGTGTATTATGTGCATTAATAATGTCTCGTGGCATGTACTGTAAGATTAAGAGTGGGAGCGGGCAGTCGTGAACATGAGGGAAAAATTACACATGTCTCCTTGTTCACATCTAATATTTAAAAGTATTTTCTTTTTCTCTTAAAAAAGTGAACGGCTAGATCACGGGCTAACCCGCAACTCGCTTAGAGTTGGGTTAGCTACATTTTGGATTTTCCAACTCATTAGGGCTCGGTTGGATTGAGTTGAGCCAATCCATTTTGGCATCCCTAACAATAAGAATGAAAATAGACTAATTTTAAAGGATCACTTTTGTTAAAAGTTACTACTCCACTAAACATGCAAATTTTACATCCTTAAAGTAGGCCTTCCACATCAACTCTTACATACTATTAAATGTAGAAAAATTGAGTAGATAATATTGACAAAGAAGAATAAAGAAACAAGAACTACTTATTAAAAAATGAAAAGTCACTGCCTTGAAAGTGATTTCGGCCTGATTGGCTGCAAATCGTTAAGACCGGTCACTCCATAAGGTAGGAGTGGGCATATATCGGGTAAAACCGATAACCCGAACCGTTAATTCTTTATTGGATTATCAGTATTGGATTATCGGGTTAACGGTTCGGTAACGGGGTAAAAAATAATTTTATTGGGTTATTGGTTCGGGCTCGGTTTGCAATTTTGTTATTGGATAAAAACCAAGAACCCAATAAGAATGAACTAATTTACTAATTTACCCTTAAGTATATACTAGGGTTTTATTTCCATAATTCTCTCTTCAGTAGTTCAGTTGTCTACTAGTCTCAAACTCTCAATTGTTTCCGCCGCAGCCCGCAAGTACCCTACTCCAGGTTGTAGTCAATAGGTGTCCAAATTAGTATAGAATGACTTTGAGAGTTCTTTTCTATGCTTGGTTATTGAAGTTTAGTTGCAAGTAGTAGTACTTTTGTTTCTTGAATTGTGAAGACTGTAAATTTACATTCTAATTTTGTACTCCACAAACTTTCATTGCGCTTGTGGTGGCTTTTCTTCTTTTATTTACTTGTTTATGAATGTTCAAGCTCAAATTACTAGTAAAAAGTAGTGAATGTTACAGGCAACAATTTGAGGCTCGTTAAATGTGTATAAAAGTACCTACTATGATGCCTGTTATAAGATCTTTACTTGACAGACCAAGTGACCAACTACGGTATTGTATACAACAAAGTTCTGGAGTTTGATTTCTTAGTTTTACATATTGCAAATCTTTTTTAGTTGTTTTATCTTATCGGGTAAATCGATAACCGAACCGATAATGATCGAACCGATTAATCGATAATCGATAACCAATATCTTATCGGTTTGGTTATCGGGTTATGATATTTGTAAACCGATAACCGATAGGCAAAACCGATAATGTTTAAAACCGAACCGAACCGACTGATGCCCACCCCTACCACAATGTTCCACAGCACCTCCAAACACGTGCACTTGTGGTTGGATGTTTAGAGTTTGCAGAAAAATAGTTGCCCAGAAAGAAGAGAAGATGAAGTTTCTTTTTTTAGATAATTCACAAAGAATACTGCCTTTTATAGGCAAAGATGTGGAACAGTTACAGATGAAGGAATTAATTTGTAGCTGTTACAGAAATTAAAATGGAATTGTTACAAAATTAACCACAGTTGTTATAGAAATCAAAGCATAGCAGTTTCAAAGAAATAAATGGAACATTACAAAATTCAATTCAAAAGAGAATGAATTTGGACATATCTGGTAAGCTAAAAAAGAAGAAATAATTTTAGCAAAACCAGATTTGGAATAGGCCTCACGTATATTTCGTGCACAGGGAGGGGAAAATCGACCCATTTTGCCTTCAGGACCAATTTCTCATGTATGCGAGACCAATTCCTTTTACTAGCTCTTTACAAGCCCAACAAAGAACAATTCAATATAAAGAGAAGGAAAAGACTTTCCATCACCAATTAGGAACACTTTGTCTTTCACAAAAGATAAAGAAGTAAAGAAAGAAAAGGGACCACAAAGAAATCTTTGACTTTGCATTAACAAGATTTAATAATACCAACATAAAAAACCAAATTTTATCTAAGCTATAAAAAGTGAGGGAATGAACTTATAAAGTTTATGCTCCAATATTATACGTCGTTGGTTAGCGTGTCAAAACCAACCCTTGTTCGTTGTTGGTGAGGGAGTGAAAACCAATCTTGTCAACGCTGGTGGTGATCGCTGAAAACCACAAAGGTTGTACTCAATTCAATTTACAAAGAGCTCTAAAAGACAACACTCTTGCAACCCAAGAAGACTGGATTAGGATACCACATTGATTCTGAACTAGTATAAAATTCCTGGTGTCATTTCTTCTTTCATATTTTATTATAAGCAATTACTGTTTGTTGAGATTATTATTTGATTGAATCAAAGTACTAACAGTATTGTGCATGCTATCTCCGCATTAATCAACTAGGTCTGAAAAGTAGTAGACTAAAAATTAAAAAGACCCCTCTTGTACTTTCATGATTCCTAAATATTAAAAAGTTTTCATATGTGAATTGTCTTACTTGGCATAAGTTCAGTGACTTGAGATATAAATAGTTAATTGTTTATTGACATTTTTAATGTATTTGCCATACTTTCTTGGTGCTAATCTGTACTTGAAGAATCTCAAAATATGTCATCACTAGTATTTTAATAAACTTGAAGTCATAGTTTTGCGTGTATCATTGACTAATTGCTAGGAATTAAAAGCGAGTGATTTTCACTAATCTTTGTGTGGAATTTTGATAAGTTGGAAAAGACGAATAGAATGTGTATTACTCAGAAACCGAGAGCAGTTGCCACTTGCATCAAAGTATTGTAAGGGCAAAATATTTCTAACCCATATTAGAATAGAAAATGCAATTTGAAGAAACTAGTTTTCTCTCATATTTCTATAAGCAGCCAATGCACGTCCATGATCTTATTACAGAAAGTTAGACCCCACAAATTAGCTTCAAGGGACCTTATTAAAGAGCAATTTATACAAAATACCCATTGAACTTAAAATAATTATTATTTCTTACCCATTTCAAAACTATTAACGATATATACATACTCAATTAAAACTAATTACCCCTATCTACCCACCAATTCCAACTTCTTTTACCCATTTAGCTTAGCTTAACTTGATTTGTCTTGGCTTTGTTTGGCTTCGTTTGAATAGACTTGGCTTTTGTTTTGGCTTGAATTGGCTTGGTTTATAGTAACTCGTTTGACTTCAATTGGCAGGGTATTAAAAAAAATGGGTAAAAAAAGTAAGTAGGGCGGGTAAATACTTTCCGCTCCATGAGTATTTACTAAACTTACCCCTTATTAAATTGCAACAACAAATGCATTTTACCCATTTCTTATTTTAGTTAACTATACTAGTAGTTTACAAGGGTGAATTTGATGGATTTAGAAGATCTTAAGAGTTACTTTGATGAGTGAAAGTTGTGAGAAATATCCCTTCTTTTGGCAACAGAAAGTACCAAGCTAGAATGTTTCAACACTCAAGGTGAAACTTTCTAACGCTCCTCACTTTGTTGCTGCCAACCTTCAAGACTAGAAATATTTAAGAGAATTCATGTAGTAAATTAGCTAGTCTTGGGAAGCTTTTTCTAGTAGCTCCTTTAACTCTACAAATCATGGATTTGATCAACTTCCATGATAGAACAATGTAATGCTACTTAGTTTATATTAACAAAGTATCCTTGTTAACCCAAAAAAAAAAATATTCTAAACAAAGACAGGTTACACTAGAAACTTTTTAGAGATGTAAAAATTATCTCTTGCTCAAATTAAACCAAATTTGGCCAAAAACGTAGATTGAAGAATGGGTTACTAGTTATGAAGGAATAAAATTGTTTACTCTATATAAATATTTATATAGCCAACCCAATTTCTTTAAAGCTAAGGCGCTTATAGCCCACCCCATTTGTTTCAAACTGGGGCTTTGTTATTGTATACCAATATTCACCAGCAATACGTACAATATTCGTACATATAACAATGCATAAATGTAAAGTTTTGAATTAGCGTTTCATTTAGGACTGCAGATGAGCTTTCTTTTTTAAGAAATAATTTACTTGTGTGTTCTGCGAGTGAATAAAGAAAACACTTTGTAGTATAATAAAATAAGTGCTGCGTAATTTGTTCGATTCATGAAATACTCTAAACGAACATTCACTAAATTGACCTCAATGAAAGTTTCTCTGTTTTGATCTGATTAGTAGAAAACCCTAACAAACACTATAAAGTGAATATTAGCAAAATCTAAAATTGATGATGGATTTCTGTAACTGCAAGTTCTTGTTTCTGCCGTTGTCGAAAGGGCATAGGGGACCAAACGACACAAGGCAAACTGGTGCTGTTTACCATCAGCCCAAAAGCTCTTAAAGCTTTAGTGCCTTTTACATAAAAATCTTTTTACATAGAACTGATTCTAACGAAAGCGGTGCTTTGAAGCTGAAGAAGAAGATAACATAAATATTGGTTGGAAGGTTTTAGACAGCGGTTGCCGGTTGCTAAGTTGATCGTCCAAAGGCTGCAGATCACGGATGCCGTTGTAATTGCAAATTTGTGTTTGGATATGAGGGAGGGGGGAAAAAGAACAAGAATACCGTCTGTGTTTTATGCAATTAGGAATTGAAAAGGCTTTTTTTATCATTTCAACTAGAGTATCTGGTAAACCTACCAAGGCAAGTAGGGTACGCGAATTTGGATCGATTATATCTACTTATGCATATCCTAAATCAAATACACCATCACGATAAATGGAAAGCCTGAAGGATTCTTTGCATAACACGAAGAGAACCCTTATCTTCTTTTCTCTTCATCCTAGCTATGAAAGGCCTTGGCATGATTCTTAAGGCTGCATGCAGAAGGATTGGACTAGTGGGTTCAATGTGGGTGGATTGCGGCAGAATCAGATCATCATACCCACATTTTGTACACAGATGACACCCTCATTTTATCTGATGCAGATGAATAACAATTAAGACATCTGAAGAAATGTTGTTGAAGCTGTTTCTAACGCCTCCATATTATCTTGAGCAGAAACTTCATATGAACTGTCAACTCTGCCCAAGGACTTCAAAGAAATGACAGTATTGGTTGCAGTCTGGAGTCCCTCCCAACTACTTACTAGGGACTGGTTTTAGGAGCCAATCAAAAATCTAGAAAAAGGGTGAATGGGGAAGTTGAAAGAAGACCCTCGAATTGAAAAAAGCAAAACTTATCCCTTGGGGACTAGATGCACTCATAATACATGATGTCCACCTTTCCGGCTGTATCTATGCAACAAAGATTTGACAGAGTGAGAATTGTCTGTGGGAAGGCAACAAAGAGAGGAGAGATTATCAGTAATCATCTGGGACACTGAAAAAAGGATAGAAGTCTTGAATTAGAATCCTGAGAGCTCTTAGTAAGCGCTTCTATTAAAAAGGTTGTGGAGATACAGCAATAATGAATACACTTTGGAGAAATATTCAAGCAAAGCTTGGCACTCAGAACCCTTGGTGTACCAGGCCAAGTAGCTACACATAGGATTGGTGTCTAGAGATGCATCAGAAACTTATGGGAAGAGTTTTGTGCTAAGACTCACTTCAAAGCTGGAAATGGAAGGACCATATCCTTCCGGCAGATGAATGTCAATACATTGCCCTCTTTATAGAGCAATTTCCTGCATTGTTCTCTTTAGCAGCCTCTGAGATACAGCGGGTCAATGACACTCCACTGGCAGGGAAATATGGTCATAAGAAATTATTTTATTGGGAGTTGGACTGTACAGAAAAAGTTGTCAGAAGATTAGAAGTAGTACAGATTTCTTCAGAACATTTAAATGTGCTATTGTCAAGGCAAAAAATGGCATTTTCACAATAGAATCTTGCTTCTGTAATCTCATCTCTATCCAACAATCAATGACATGGAAGAAGATACAGAAAACAAAAGCGCCAACTAAGGTTGCTTGTTTTTAGTAGACACAGACAAACTACAAAGGAAGGGTATCACTCTGCAGGTAATACTTCCTGTTTGAAGTAGACAATATTGGGTCTTTCCTAAATGTTCTTAGAGTAGATTGAGCTATGCCCAGACAGTAAATGAACTTCTGATGTGCTGGACAGGATGGAGTTCTAAGCAGAGAAAAGAAGATCTGGAACCCTTTACCGCCACTATTTTGCGGGTTCTCAAGAAGGAAGAATTCTACGATGTCTTGACGGGAAGGTTCAGTCATGTAATGACCCGGCCGGTCATTTTGAGAGTTATAGTCCCGATCCCTTGTTTACTATTTTCCCCGTATCTCTTTCTGCTTATGTGTCTTGCCGGGACAGTGTTGTGAAGAGCGTGAAGCGAGGAAAAGCGACAATCCCCATTTCTCTTAAAGCGAGAAGCGACGCGCTCGCCTTTTTGAAGTGAAGCGGAATTTAAAAAAATATATTAAAATAAATACTGGGCAGCATAAAAATAATGAAAGAAGAACTGGGCAGCATTTCAAAGAAGAGGAGAAGACTTAGAAAGAAGAACCGAAGGTAAAAAAAAATTTCGCTAGCATTTCACTGCTATTTGGACGCTGAAACAATGAAAGAAAAAGAAAAAGAAGAAAAAGAAGGAGGAGAAGAAGAAGGAAGAAATCATCACATGCCCGTTGCTGCTGAATCTCTGTTGAAGTTGAAAAGGGGACCCTAGTCGTTGTTGTTGTTGGTCGTGTTTTAATAAAAGAACACTGAACACCCTTCTTTTTTAATTAAATAGGATGGCAGCTGTTTAAAACAAAGAAGCGCACGCTTTGTCGCTTCTCGCTTTTTAGTGGGAAGCGCACGCTTTTGTCTACCTGAATCGCTTCATATAGCAAAAGAGGGTAAGGGGTCGCTTCGCTTCTCGCTTTAAGCGAGCGCTTTTCAAAATCCTGTGTCGGGAGGTGTTGGTTGTGGTTTCGGAGTGTTTTGGGACACTTAGTCCCTAAACGGAAGCTTAAGTCTTAGGATTTTGACCGTATTCGGAACTGTGTGAAGACGACTCCAAAATCGAGTCTCGTTGGTTTTATTAGCTTCGTTTGGTGATTTGGACTTAGAGGCATGTCCGGATTGTGTTTTGGAGGTATGTAGCTTATTTAAGCTTGAAATGGCGAAAGTCGAATTTTTGGAGATTTTGACCGGTAGTGGACTTTTTGATATCGGGGTCGGAGTCTGATTCCGAAAGTTGGAGTAGGTCTTTAATGTTGAATATGACTTGTGCGCAAAATTTGGGGTCAATCGGACGTGGTTTGATAGGTTTCGGCATCGGTTGTAGAAATTGGAAGTTTCAAATTCATTAAGTTTGAATAGGAGGGTGATTCGTGTTTTTACGTTGTTTGATGTGATTTGAGGGCTCAACTAAGTTCGTATGGTGTATTAGGACTGGTTGGTATGTTTGGTTGAGGTCCAGGAGGCCCCGGGTGTGTTTCGGATGCTTAACGGATCATTTTTGGACTTGTTGGAATTGCAGAAAATCTGGTGTCAAGGTTGCTAGTTTCCTTCATCGCGTTCGCGAGAGAGGTCTCGCGTTCGCGTAAGGCATCTGGGAGGCCAGCTGAGGTTGTTCTTTGCGTTCGCGATGTGGTTCCCACGTTCGCGAAGATGTGGATCAGTTATCCTACACGTTCGCAACTTGGTCATCGCGTTCCCGTAAAAGAAAGGGTCAGATGGAGCTCCAGGTATTTAGCCTACACGTTCGTGATGAGAGTCCCGCGTTCGCTTAAGGTCAAGCAATGTAAGCCTCCACGTTCGCGAGGGGGTTCTCGCGTTCGCGAAGGAGGTCTTGAACTGAAGGAAAGTTTGTGCTTCGCAAACGCGAGGGTGTAGCCGCGTTTGCAAAGAAGGAATCACTGGGCAGACTATATCATTTCAAAAAAGGAGGGTTTGACCATTTTTATCAAAACTTGAGTTTAAGAGCTCGGATTTGGACGAGATTTTGAGGGATTTTCAAAGACATGGATTGAGTAATGATTCTACACTTCATTTTGGTTTTATCCCACTAATCTATCATTAATTCCATCTTTAATTTCGGATTTGGGGTTGAAAATTTGGGAAAAATGGAAAGAAGTTCTTCAACTAAAATTTTTGAGTTTTGAAAAGCGATTTGAGGTCGGATTCGAGTAATTCTTATATGGTTGGACTCGTGAGTGAATGGGTGTTCGTATTTTGTGACTTTTTCCCGATTCCAAGACGTGGGCCCGGGGAGGCTTTTTGGGTTGATTTCCTAATTTCTTGGTTTAGCTTAGATTTCATTAATTAGATTAGTTTTGTATAGATATATTTATGGTATGTAATTGATTTTGGCTAGATTTGGGTCATTCGGAGTCGGATATTCGTGGGAAAAGCATTGTTACTGACTGATTGAGCGAGGTTCGAGGTAAGTGGCTTGCCTAACCTTTTGTGGGAGAAATCCCCTTAGGATTTGGTACTCATATGATATGCGAGCGCCGTGTACGCGAGGTGACGAGTGCGCACACGGGCTATTTGTTGCAAAACCTGATTTTTTTTACTGAGAAATTTCCTGTTTTTATCTTAATTGAGTATACTAGCATGTGTAGTTCATGTTAGCCTATAATAACATGTCTACGTGTCTTAATTGCTTAACTGAATTCTTTGCAGCATGCTTAGTGAATTCCTGCCTCTTTTCTAGACTTGTACTCAGACTAAACTATAAATTCTCTTGTTGTAACTGTTATCCTCGTTTGTCTGAGCTGTGTATTTACTTTGGGACTCCGGGACGGTATCCCGGGAGATCCCTCTGCATGTTTACTTTTGGGACTACGGGACGGTATCCCGGAGATCCCCTGCACATTAACTTTTGGGACTACGGAGCGGTACCTCAGGAGTTCTCCCTGTACATTTACTTTTGAGACTATGAGGCGGTACCTCGGGAATTCTCCCTGCGTATTTACTTTTGGGACTACGAGACGGTATCCCGGGAGATCCCCTGCTGTTTATTCTGTGTGTTGAACTACTATTGGCTGCGTTTCCTTTTGCTTAATTTCTAGTCTATTATTACACTGAACATTTTTTTGTCTCATTTATTATTTACCAGCGGGCCTGACCTGACCTCGTCATTACTCGACCGAGGTTAGACACACGTCCAAACACAACTTTTTTATATGCTCGGCAATCTTCATATCAGTAATTATCTAAGAAAAGGCAACTTTGCTATTCATATTTTTTCTTTGTAAAGAGATCCTAATTGTCAAGCAAAGTTATCTCAACTCTAAGAAATACTTGTATAAAATGAATTGAAAAAAAAAAAAGAAATACAAAAGGAAATGGTAATGGGAGCATTTGTCCTATATGTACAAATCCAAATCGGGCGGATCTTTACCCGGAGTAGAGCATAAACCTAAAAAGATGAAACAGACCCATTCAGGAACAAGAAAATACCATCGCGGATTGGATTAAATCTCGATGAAAGAATACATCAATGACCCCATCCCAAGTGGTGCCCCGATTTGGCCTGGCCGGTCGGGAAGAGATTCACATAGAGACTTGGCACTTTCTAGGTACCATTGTGGTGTACTCATGCTACTCTTCTGCACATGTTTTTGTGCGCAGATCCAGGTACATCATTCCATCCTCGTTAGTAGTCGTGCACCTGTTGCTGCTACAGAGACTTCGAGGTACATCTGTCGCGTCTGCAGACCTAGGAGTCCCCCTCTATCCCTTTGTGTAGTTCTTCATCTACTACTTCTAGATACTGATGTATAGAACAGATAGCAAACTCTTAGAAGCTTGTGACTTATGATGTTCCGGGTCTGGGGAGAAATTTTGTATGTATTTTGTTTGGGAGTTGATACTATATATGCCGAGCGGCATTTCTATCACTTGTTTCATTACTGTTGTTGTTAGTGATTCAGATTTACGTTTTCGTTTTCGTTGTTATTCCGCAAATGTTAGGCTTACCTAGTCGTAGACACTAGGTGCCGTCGGGACCTCTCAAGGAGGGAAGATTGGGTCGTGACAGTACATAACCTGAAGCATAGGTCTTTGTACCAATTAGCTATGTGGTGCAAACTCAAAAATATATATGAAGTAGATTAATACATTGAATTCCGAACATTTCAACAGGAATAGATGCAAGATCAAGCATAACTTTTGTACTCTCCCAATATTATCTTAGTGCTGGTTTTTGCACATCAAAAGAATATTTCATTGCCAATAAATATATTAGGGAAGATTATGTTACAGTACTTCAAACCAAAGGCCAGCACTTCCTACATGCTTTGTTAACTACTGTAATTCGCTTTACAAGACAGGAAAGAGTTTTGTCCATTGATAGGGAAAGAAGTAGACTGCCACTACATATAATGAGAAAAAAGGTTACAATAAAAGGATTACATAGTGAAATGCAGTAACTAGTCAGACGCCACTGGATAAATGACAAAAGAAATTTTAACTAGGGGGGACAGCCAGGAAACAGGCGCAGCAAATGCAGCTTAAGTTTTGCCAGTACAAATATCTCTATTTCATGCATAACTACGGCAAGAACAAACTAAGCATGTCCTTGCAAAAGCTAGAAGTGATCAAAACAAGACTGCTGACCTTCAACTTGGAAATTGATCATCATGATCAGACATCTTCACTGAGTGCTCTCAGGTTGTTTTGGAGAGCCTTCAACGGCCTTTGCGGCTTCTATAGCTGAGTCTCTTCTACTAATGACTTTTGAAAGCTCCTCAACCTTATCCTTCAACATGCCAACATTAGAATTTGTCGAGTGAACCAACTTGTTTGCAGTCTCCAGAGCAGTGCATAGCTAGAACGTAATAAAGAAGCAAAATCTCTTAGTAAAGTGAAAACATACACAGAAACAGATTTAGAGTCTCTCTCTCTCTCTTTCTCTCTCTCTCTCTATCTCTCTCTCTCTCTATCTCTCTCTCTCTCTATTTCTCTATCTCTCTATCTCTCTCTGTATATTTTTTAATTGGATAAGAACAGATTTAGAGTCCATTTTGGTATCAAAATGGGAAATCCGGAAACGAGCAGATGTGAAAAGGGAATTGTTTGACCAATTACTACATCTGCTTATCCTCCGTTTACCTATTTTGGTAATAATAGAAGCATAGACTGTATATGATACGAAATTAATACTCCAGGTCAAACATGAAAAGATGTACAGCTGTAAATCATTATGTCAATAGATTCAATTGGTACATATTACCGCAACACCAAATAAAGTTGAATACAAAATATTTAAGATCCTGAAGATTAACATATAAAAGACATTGTATCTCAATCTTTTGGTACTCTCTTCCTTATTGAGGTATCCTCTATAACTTCTCCTATGAGATCAACTTCTATTACCTCCAGTGTGAGATGTGTCCATGAATGATCTGTACCAGCAAGTGCTTTGTTCAGCTGCTCATAGTTTTCCTAAACAATAAGCAAAACATTAAGTTGATATATAACTAAAAGATCTAAAGGAAGATTAATACTAGTGTAATCAGAAAGTAAAACGAAATCCTACACATTACATTATATCAAGTAGTGCTTTTAACAGACATCACAGAAAAGCAGATTGTTCCCTTCCAAAACAAACTATCACCGGGTACACTGATATTAAACTTCCCCAATTGAGGTGCAAACTATCCTAAGCCAGGCTGAAGCAGGAAACAGGTGAACAAAAAAATAGTTCACTGTGTCACAATAGTCTATTAAGCCTCGCCACATTTGCTGATCAAAATCAATTGCTAGTAATAATCACAATTTAGGTTTTCGTAAGTTCCTACGGGGATTTTTATGTGTTATGGAAAAAGAAGTCCCCTTTCATTTCTTTTCTGTTTATCATCCCATCATAGCCTAATTTCATCATTAAGAACCAAATGCTTGCAGGAGAAGTAGTAGACCTTAACCACCAAAGGGAAAGAAAATTGTCAACTTAATTTCAGCAGCAAGAAAACAAATCATTTCGAACACATTGCTTTCACATACATCAGAATTTTGACACTGAATAGAGTAGAAAATGCACACACACAGATTGTAAAATAATGTTGTGCATGCAGTTTCCGACCTCCTTATATTATCCAAATAGTAGTATCAGAATTCTTGCCGCAGCAATTCTTAGTGTCTACTGCAAGCTTTTAAGATTATAACTAACTTCAGAGATAAATATCAGTTTCCAGAGCATTTGTGTTCACAAAATTATAGCAGGAACAAAAAATAAATTTTTGGAATAAATCCTGGGAAGAGGGTTTCCTCTATAATAGGAGTTATTCTGTGAGAATCCTGATTAGTCGGGGGGGAGGGGGGGGGGGGGGGGGGGGGGGACCCAAAGCGATATCGGACAATTGATCATTGTCCGAAATTACATAGAGGGAAGTTTTGACCAAAAAGACCTAACATCACTGAGAACAAATGCAGAATTAACTACGAACAAACACATTGGAGAAAAGGATCTACAAATGCAACATCAACTAGTCAGTATTAAAGTTTAGTGTTGTTACACAGGCACAAATAGGCTAGTCTTTTGGTTCAATCTAAAACATTCACCTAGCTTATCATCATACAAGTTTGACAAAAGAGAAACTATAGGACGAAGCAAGTACAGTAATAAAAAGAAGTATAAAATTGTATGTGTAACTATAGGAAGAGAACCTGGAAGAGGTTGTTTAGATCGGAAGGATGGAGGCTGGAATTGTAGTCCGGTGAAGGTGTTTTGATAGGGCGCGGTGGAAGCTGATCACTGCCGGCGTCACTTTCTCCGACGTCGCTGAGCAGATCGCCGATGCATAACAATGGCCCTCCCACCCCTCTCATCTCTCTCTCTCGGTTTGGTCAAGAGCCCGGTCGATTAAACCAAAATAATTTTTAACTCATTTTGTGGCGTTTGAATAAAATAAAAAATATACTTTTAAGTATTTATTTTTAAGTTAAATTGATAAATAAAATCATAAAGATAGAATTCCTAACATACTGTATATATTTAAAAATTACTTAAAATAAACCTATTCAAATGTACTCTAAAAACTGATCCAAATCCAAAGTGAAAATCAAATTCACTAAATAAAGGATTATTTACATTAAACATGACTATATATCCTGTAATATGACACTATTTCAAGTACAATACTTATACTCAGTATACGATAGAAATCCTACACTTGCACCGAGGTGTATTTGGTGGGTTTGATTTAGTTTGATTTTTACATTTTAAAAGATCCATAATATTTTGTTTGATTTAGTTTAATTAAATAAACTTACAGAAACCAAATCAAATCGATAAATTTTATTATTATTACACATGTATAGAACTTTTCAACATATTATATTTTTTTCATTAAAATTTATGATTAGAGGTACTGTACTTAAGGCCATGAGTTCATTTCTTTAAAAAATAATTAATTCAAACCCATTTAAGTAGAAGAACAACAACAAACTTAACTTTATACAAAATTAACCTACCGGCTAACAGTCTGTTTGGCCAAGCTTTTCAAGAGGCCAAAAGTGTTTTTTGTTCTCAAAAACACTTTCTTTGACTAACTTGAGGTGTTTGGCCAAATTTTTTTGGGTAAAAAAATAGTTTCTTCCCAAAAGCATAAGCAGGAGCAGTTTTGATTTTTTTTTTTACCAATAATACCCTTAACAAAATATAATATATACCCAAATAACTGTTAAACCTAATACTTAGGATATTAATGTATAAATATTTTCTTATTATTTTTAGGATAGTTTTCTAATATATAGTAACTTTAGAGGTGAATGCTTTTATATTTGTTGAATGATTTTTAATATTTTTAACTTATATTAAAAGAATTAAGTACTTTTAAGTTTTATTTGCATATTTTAATTAAATAAAATGAAAAGATTTAATGATTGCTTGTAATAACAAATTTTTAAGATTATTTATTTACTTAAAATATTAACTATTAGTAAATCAAATTTTGCTCCTTAATTTTAATTTTGAATGTGTATTAGTAACGGTTGAACTAATGCTATTTGATTTCCTGTTAATTTTGTTTACCAATTTAGGCTTGCATTCTTGAATTACTAACTCAAAAGGTGAATGATAATTTTACATTAATAATTTATTGCGGTGACAAATTAAAATAGTTTGAAAGTGAAGCAATACTGCAGTTTACAACGTAACCTTTCATCTTGCAATTTTCCTTTTTTACTAATTGTAGGTATGGGCGACCCACGTGGGGTCAAGAGGGATTATATGAACTCGCTTCGTCAAAAAATAATATTATGTATATAGGTATATTTTTTCTTTCTTCAAAAAAGTAATGTTATAAATATTATATTGAACCCCTTTTATTCAAGTTAAGTGTCTAGCTTGCTGGTATAGAGGGTTATAGTTTTCCACTTGGTCATAAGTTCAAAACTGGTTAGTCACATAAAAATTTTATATACAAAACGACATCGTTTTGTATTTTTAAAAATATTTGGCAAAATACCTTAAACCACCCCTAAACTTGGCTCAGATTATTAGTATCCTTCCCGAACTATGTCCGGTCTTAATTACCACCCTCAACTTGGCCTTTTGAGAGTCATTACCCCCCTAGATGCTGATATGGCAAAAAGTGTGGGTGCACTCGCCTGCCACGTGGATTTTTCTGTATATGTGGCTTTTTGTGAAAAAAATATATATTTACTTTTTTAGATAAATTTTTTCGAATACAATTTATAATAAAACTTGGATAGAACTACATTATTTAGGCTAAATATTTTTATTTGGCCAAAAATAATAAAGTTTTAGTTAATTTTTTTTTTGAATTTGACCTGAAAATAAAGATTTATACAATTGAAATAAATAGTCAAGGCATCTAAAAAGTTATAAAAAATACATAGTTTGAAATTAATTATTTTGACTATAAATTTTTATATAGCTCTAAATTACGGTGCTCTAAAAATATTTTTTTTACAGATTTTACCTAAAAAAGTAAAAATACACAATTGAAATAAATAGTCATGGCATCAAAATAAGAAATAAAAGGAGTGTACAATTGCAAGAAATAAAACGAATCACTTACATTATATTGCAATTGTACACTCTTTTTGTTTTTTCTTTTGATCCAATGACTATTTATTTTAACTATATATTTTTACTTTTTTTAGGTAAAATTTGTAAAAAAAATATATATTTTTAGAGCACCGTAATTTAGAGCTATATAAAAAATTATAGCCAATATGATTAATTTCAAAGTATATATTTTTTTATAACCTTTTAGATATTTGACTATTTATTTCAATTGTATAAATCTTTATTTTCAGGTCAAATTCAAAAAAAAATTAACTAAAACTTTATTATTTTTGGAAAAATAAAATATTTAGCTTAAATAATATAGTTCTATTCAAGTTTTATTATAAATTGTATTCGAAAACAATTATCTAAAAAAATAATATTCTTAAAAAGGTAAAAATATATTTTATTTTTCAAAAAATACCACATATACAGAAAAATACACGTGGCATGCGAGTGCACCCACACTTTTTGCCATGTTAGCGTCTAGAAGGGTGATGACTCTCAAAAGATCAAGTTGAGGGGTAACTAAGACCTGACATATTTCGGAGAGGATACTAATAATTTGAACCAAATTTAGAGGTGATTTAAGGTATTTTGCCAAAATATTTCGTAATTGTCAAACAAAAGGTCCCAATGTTCCAATCAAAAGAAGGGTCAGTTCTAGAATTCTAATCCCAAAGACCCAAAACCTTCGGTGCCTCTCTCTCTCTCTGCTGATAGTTCAATTTCAAAGAGAATTTCCATAGTCGTCTCCTCCGTTAGCCCCTACCAAGAAGGTCGTCTTTCACAAAGGGCTTCATCTTGGTATTTAACTAAAACTCCAGGTAATCATTGATCAATAAGCAACAATTTTGACTTTCCAATTTTCAGTACTTATTCATCTTTTCATTTTTTGCATAAAGTATTAATCTTTGTTATTTTCAGTTACTAAAGTTTGAGAAGGGTATGTTTTTCAAAATATATGGGCTTTTTTCTCTTTTTTGTAGTGCAATTTCAAAGAACAGCTTCATAGTCATATCCTCCATTAGCCATAAGCCACTGCCGCTTCTCATTGGATCGCCTCTCTCGCCGTCAGCCTGTCAACTGTTACTATCAGATTTCTCTTTGATTTCTAATCTTTCTTTTTTTCTTTCAGTTACAAAGCCTAAGAATAGAAGGTTTTTTAATATGGAATTAGTTGGCCTTGCCGTTGAAAATACTGGACATTGCATCTTCTTTGAGATAACTTAAAAAATATAATATGATTGCTTCCACCCATATATTACTGTTAATTTTTTCTTATTCTTCAAAATTGATATATCATGCTAGTTTAATTTTAAGGTTAGACATATATAAAATTATTCTTCTAATTCTAATTCTAATTTGGTAATCCAGTTTGTGTTACAATGAAGAGATTTTACCCTCCAGTATTTTTCAAGTTGCCACAATCAAGTTCATCCTCGCTAATTGCTACTCCCATGGAAGAAAATTTGAACCAATTAGAAGATCAACCTCAATCCTCTAAATAACAAAGACAAGGTGTCATTCCGAGTAGTATTTATGACTTACTTGCAAACTTTGGTATCATTCCGAGTAGTATAGAGAGGTTCGACGTATTGTTAGCGAATTCAAAGAACTTGAAGTTCTTAAGTTTGATCCAATAGGTTTTGGGGTATGATTTTTAGATTTAGCGTTGTTTCGGACGTTCCGAAGGCTCGAGCGAGTCCGTATTATGATTTAGGACTTGTTGGTATATTTGTACGGGGTCTCGGGTGGGCCCAGATGCCATTCGGGCGTCGAGCGAGGCAAAAACCAGCCTAAAATGACTCCTGGTGCACCAGATCTGGTGCGACCGCACCTGTGGAGGTCAAGTCGCAGGTGCGACTCCTGAGGGAGTTGCCAATTTCCAGGTACAGACCCCTTTCCGCAGAAGCGGAGCCGCAGGTGCGAAACCAGGCCCCCTTCCCCTTCTCCGCAGGTGCGGTCCTCGAGCCGCAGGTGCGAAAAGCCTGTAGGCAGTGCACTTCGTTTTAAACACGGGACTTAGCCATTTTTGAACATTTTTCTTCATTCTTGGGCGATTTTGAGAGCATGCAAGGAGGGTATTCGACCTAGATATTATGAGGTAAGTAATTCCTACTATGAATTTAGCTTATTACTTAAATTGTTAGGTAGGTTAACACCACAATTAGTTGAAACCATGGGTTAGAGTAAAAACCTAGGTTTTTGACAAAAATGAAAAATTACCAAGAAATTTGTTGAGGAATCAAACAAAAACTATATAATATTGATCCTTAGGCCATGGGTGATAGTTTCCTTCAAAATTTTCCGGAATCCGAGCATGTGGGCCCGGGGGCATATTTTGGGATTTTGCAATTTAGGTTGAAATAATCATTTAAATAGGGAAATTTTATACTTTTGAGTATAGATTGATTTATTTATGCAATATTTGACTAGTTTCGAGTCCTTGGGCGGTGAATTTGGAGTTTCGGGCGCGTTTTTGACTCGGAAAGTAGGCTTGACACGAGGTAAGTCTCCTTTCTAACCTTGTAAGATGGAATTTTCTCCATAGGTGAATTAGATGATTATGTGTTATTGTTGTGGGGGACTACGTACGTGCGAGGTGACGAGAGCCCGTGCGTAGTAACTATTATTGTTATGTCCGAATAGTTAGGCCCACACCATGCCATATGAATTCCATTAACTTGAGTTATGTTCTTTGTAACTTCATTGTATGCAACTTTATTTTTAAGAAAACCGAGAATTTGATGTTTTAAAGGAATTATTATTTGAAAAGAATTGAAAGAAAGAGGTTGTGTTTGCATGCGACCGCTTCGCAATTTATATCCCGCGAGCGGAGTGATTCTTTTCCCTACTCTCATGGGACCGCGCCGTACGCCACGACAAGTTAATAGATGCATCTATGGTTCGTGTCGTTCGACCCTTCGGCAGTGCACATTTATTATTATTATGTTGGCCCAAGCCGGATGTCCTTATTCTACTATGCGCATGCTATTTGCCTGATACTGTTTATGACTGTTGAGCTGTGAACTATCTTGGAGGATCGAACTGAAAACTTGTAAATTGATGCTTCACTACATATTTTTATTTTATTACGATTCGATATTTATTTTCTTACTATCCATGCTTATTTGTTCTCATCTTTTAAATTATCACCTAAATACACTGTTTGGACCCTAGTAAGTGTCAAGTCGACCTTTCGTCACTACTTCTTCGAGATTAGGCGGGATACTTACTGGGTATATATTGTTTATGTACTCATGATATGCTCTGTACTTAATTGTACAGGTTCTGAGGCAGATGCATCTGGGTTCCAGTTCGGAGCTCGTTCATGAGTTTTACTGGTCGAGGCTTCACGGTGAGCTGCTCTTCTTGGCGGATTTCCAGCAGCACTTTGAAGCTATTCTTTTGTTATTTCTGTCTATACATACTCAAACAGTAGGACAAACTTTTATTTTTTTGATATTGTTCTACTAGATGTCTGTAGACTTGTGACACTAGTTCCTGGCACTCACACGCTAGTAGAATTTGGTTTGGGATGTAATCGTTAATTATGACTTCATGATTATTTATTTTGCATAAAATTTGCCTAAGTTATCCGTTTCTACTTAATGTCTCAAAACTAAGTTAAGCAAGTGTTGAAAAATATTTTTGGTAAACTACCTGAAGTCACTAGTAGATAATGGTCGGCTTACCTGACGGCGATGTTGGGCGCCATCGCGACCTGAGTTAGGATTTGGGTCGTGACATTAATTGTTGCCATTAAATTTCGAGCTGTGTGTTTACTTCTGGGACTACGAGGCGGTACCTCAGGATATCCCCTTGCATATTACTTTTGGGACTACGAGGCGGTACCTCAGGAGATCCCCTTGCATATTTACTATTAGGACTACAAGGCGGTACCTCAGGAGATCCCCTATTGAGTATTTACTTTTGGGACTACGAGACGGTATCTCGGGAGCGCCCCTATTATTTACCTTATTGTGATGTGTCGTTATTTCTCTGTGGATTCTTTTTTGTTAAATTCTTAGTCTTTCTTCATGTTGTTATATCTTTTGTCTTATTATTATATCCCAGTAGGGCCCGGATCTGACCTCGTCACTACTCTACCGAGGTTAGGCTTGGTACTTGCTGGGTACCATTGTGGTGTACTCATGCTACTCTTCTGCACATGTTTTGTGTGCAAATCCATGTACCTCCTACCAGCCCCGCTATTAGTTGCGTACTTGCTGCTACTCCAAATAATTCAAGATATATCTGCCATCATCCGTAGACCTCGGAGTCCTCCTCTATTCCTTATGTTGTTTCCTCCTTTATTTCCTTTAGATACTGATGTATAAAAATAGTTACAAAAATTCTTAGATCTTGTGACTTGTGACTACCAGGTTTTGGGGATATTGTTTATACTCGAGTGTTGGTTTGCTTGTACATGTCGAGCGGCATTTTATTAGTATATAATCATATATTGAAGTTTGGTTGTTAAATACTGCTTTTATATCCGTTATTTCACAATTTGTTAGGCTTACCTAGTCGTAGCGACTAGGTGCCGTCACGGCGTCTTACGGAGGAAGAATTGAGTCGTGACAGCAATCCAGTCAAACCAAGCTCGAATATAAAATTCACTTGAAGGTTTCAATTGAGGTGGTGAGACTCTTATTGATTCAAGGATTTGCATTCCGTGGACATTGTGAAGATGAATCATCATTAAACAAGGGTAACTTTCTTGAGATTCTTTCATGGTATGCAGAGAAGTGCGATAAAATCCGTGATCTTGTGTTGAAAAAGGCTCCAAAGAATGATCAGTTGACCTCTCATAAAATTCAAAAAGATATTATCATTGCATGTAAAATTGAAACCGTTAAAGCAATTATGAACGATCTAAGTGGAGACTTTTTTGCATTGCTAGTTGATGAATCATGTGATGTATCACGCAAAGAGCAATTAGTTGTTGTCTTGCGATATGTTAATAAATGTGGATCTGTGGTGGGGCATTTTATTGGGATCATTCATGTTCATAATGCTAGTGCTTTATGTTTAAAGGAAGCAATTGTTGATTATATTGCTCAACATTCTTTGAGTTTATCTTACGTGCGTGGACAGTGCTATGATGGAGCAAGCAACATGCAAGAGGATTTATGTGGACTCAAAACTTTGATTCAACAAAAAAGTAAATTCGCTTATTCCATTCATTGTTTTGCACACCAATTTCAATTGACTCTTGTTGTTGTATCCAAAAAGTGTCTTGAAGTGGGAGAACGTGTATTGTTGGTTTCTAATGTTTTGAATATAGTGGGAGGTTCTTTTAAACTAGTAGGGGTTTGAATCAAGAACTTGGTCTTGCCAGAGCTGCCGATACTCGTTGGGGTTCGCACTACAAATCTTTAAGAACTTTATTTCTATGTTTGGCTCAATTATTGATGTTCTTGATACTATCGTTGTTGATGCCCGGACTTTAGATGAAAGAGCTAAGGCAAAGGGATAACTTAGCACTTGTCAAACATTTGAAGTTGCTTTCATTTTGCACCTAATGAGAGATGTTTTGGGGATCACAATTGAGCTTAATACAAAAAAAGGAGCAGGATAACTTGTTGAAGTGGAAAAGAAACAGTTGCAAAAGCTAAGAGAAGAAGAATGGGATTCACTTATTGATAAAATGTCTGCATTTTGTGTCAAGTATAATATTTTGATACCAAACTTTGATGACTTCTATGTTAACTCTGGAAGATCTCGATGTAAAGTTGTTGATTATACTATTTTACATCACTATCATGTTGATATATTTTTAAGATTATTCATTGGCAAGTTCAAGAACTCAATCCTCGTTTTAATGAGGTGACAACAAACTTGCTTGTAGGAGTAGTTTGCTTAAATCCAGTTGACTCATTTTCTAGTTTTGACATAAACAAGATATGGCTGAACTGTTACTCTCAAGAATCAACTTGAAACTTATATTTTTTATGTTTGTGATGCTGATGAAAGGTTCTCAAATCTACAAGGACTTGTTGATCTTTCTGAAACACTAGTTAAGACAAAGGACTTGTTTGTGAAATTTGCTTTGCTTCTACCAGTGGCCACTGCTACAGTTGAAAGAAATTTTTCGGTGATGAAGTTGATCAAGAGTGAATTGTGAAACCGAATGAATGACAAATTCATGAGAGGTTGTTTGGTACCTTATTTAGAAAGAAAAATATTTAGCACTATTTCTGATGAGACTATTATGAATACATTTCAGTAAATGAAAACTCGTAGAAGTTCGTTGTAATAATATATTTTATTAATATATAATTATTGTTGACCTCTTTGTATATTTTCTTCTTTACATTTACCCTTTTGATAAAAATCCTGGGTCCGCCACTGATTGTAGGCACTTAAATTTTGTCGAATCTAAATCGATAAAATAATTTGGACTATATTTTAAATTCAAAATATTTTAGTCCAAATAATTTGTTGGAATAATATATTGAATTAATTATATAAGTTCAATATACAATATGGATTGAATAAATAAGTCCAAATTCATTGGCTAGCCCATTTGATTGGGCTATAAATGATAACCCCACTTTTAAGCCCAAGATGTTATTTTCCTAGATGCCCAGTCTGGTGCCACGTGTGAAGACGTGGCACGTCAAGTCAAACGGAAGAACCAATAGGATCATGCCTCATGTCAAATGAGAAAGCGTGCTAAGTCAAATTAAAAGAAATAATGAAACAACGCCACATATGCAAGTGACATGTTCTGGTTAATCAAATGTGGCCTTACCACGCTTCGATCTAATTGGTCAGAAAGAGTTTGTTCTCAGTACTATTCTTTCCTCCCACAACTATTATACATAGGGGTCTTCATAACTCAGAAAAGATACCAGAAGTTATAACAAGAAATAAGAGAGAGATCGTGGATCGAACGTCGCAGATTTCTCTACAAGTTTCAAGCTTCAAGCAATCAAGTTCAAATCCAAGAAGTCAAGTTCAAGCTCAAGAACGAAGAATAAATCAAGGTTCGAGGAGTACGAGTTCAAATTAAAGTTCGTGCTAGTTGAATTCAAGCTCATTGTTTGTGGCAACAAATATAGATTCAAGATCAAGCTCAAAGGCCCTTGAATTTATTTAATATTGGAAAGAAGAATCAGAGGAATCATAGAGATTGTAACACTCATATTATTTAAAATAATACAATTTTTGCAATATTTTTCGGTCATGATTACATTTTTTTACGCAAATTTATTGTCTACAAATTCTGGCACGCCCAACGGGACAATCTCTACCTCTCATCTCAACTTTTCGATGATCAAAGTTCAAGAACATCGAAATGGCTTCAAAAAAATCAACTCCAGATCAACTTCCACCAAAGCTGCTAATTCCAGGTTCTACACTGATGTGGAAGACATCCTCGATATTATCTTTGGAAGCTTTGGGCCGTCGCCCCCCGTTGTCTCACAAAAGCGAGTTTCGACATGTGACAACTCTTTTAAACGGGTATTAAAAGAGAAGAGTCGCTACTAACAATTTTGAGGTGCGTTAGGGCACCTATTTGCAAATAACTCTGTTTGAACTAGTCTGTGTCACCAAAGATCGGGTAAGGGCTCAAATTAGCGATTAGGCACTCTTCGAGGTCCACAACTCTGGGTCCCGGCCAAATTTTACGCTATGTGAGGATTATTAAAATTATTCTAAGTGGTCATACAAATTGTAACAAGGGATTCCAGTATTGAAGAGAAAGAAGTGGGTCATAGATAATTGATATAACTTTCATGGGCATACGATATATCCTAGTTGGATCTAAGTTTGCACAAATAGGTGCATAGATATCAATTATTAGGGGAAGGGGGTCCTAAGTTTTTTAGCCTAAAGGATCACCCCGTGCAACATAAATAATATTTCACAACTCCCTTAAAGGTAAGGGTTGCTCATATTATTCAGCGAGCACAGACTATCATCTCCTGCTATCCAGTTACTATCTTGAAGTTGTTTACCTAAAAGCATTCTAATTCAATTCTAAAGCGTTTCATATACGTGCTTTACCCGTCCCTTACCTATGGCCCAGGAGGCTTTTGGACCTACTACTTTGGTAATTCTAAACTTCCCTTAGGCTGCTCAAAAATGAGAAAACTAGGCACACAATCAAAACAACTAGGACTTCACATAATCAACACGAAAAGGTTCAAATTCACCTCCTCACATAGACTCAAGTGCACGTTATCAAGTAGGTGAACATTTGTGAACTTATACTAGCGATGTTCATATTATTTAGGGGGGCAACTGTAGATAGTTAAGTTTGGAATTGAGACGGGCTAATTGTTCAAGACCTATAGGCATGGTTTTTATGTGATAATTCCGCAGTTGACATAAAGTCCTATAGGCAGTATTTCTAAGCAAACAGTCTTGACAAAGTGGCTGATTTTAATACATGGTTCAATTAAGGATCCTATAGGCATGATTTCTAGGCGAGTGACAGCATCCTACAGGAAAATTTCTACACGATTTGCGTCTGGGAAGTGAAGCCATTGAAGGCGCAAAACTATTCATTTATCCTGTGGGCATGCTTTCTAAATGGATTGTGTGATAAAAAATAGCGGCAATAGCAGTGTTGATCATTTGAATCGAAATTTTATAGGCATGTTGTCTAGATGAGTCACATAAAGAAGCACCAAGGTATGCAGTTTCCATCATTGCATTGATATCCTACTAAAATATGGTGTCCATGCGTAGTAATGAGCAATCAACAAGTCTTGTTTTAGTTCCTATAGACATGCTTTCTAATATTTGTAAGTTAAAAAATTATATTAACCCTAAGTCATGCTTTCTAAGTGAATAGATGAGTTGATCATAACACTGTGTAGATAATTTCCAAAGACTGGACATGGCAAGCAAATAAACAAATTAAGGCCCTATAGACATGTTTTCTACCCATTCACGCAAATATAAAGTATCCCCGTTACCCTTTTTCCACTAATCCCCAACTGTTTGTTTACAAATTATTACAGGATCAAGAAGAAATAGTACAAACTCAGAGATTACAAAAATACAACTGAAACAAATGAAAGCCCCATCATAGTACAAGCCCACTATAAATAACCCAGCGAATTTATGGGACTTCAACTGTCTCACCAATTAGCAGTCCCAAATTCCAGGCTCACAAAGACAATAGAACATTCTTAAATCCAACGCCCAGGTCAACAACACATATGGCCCAATTCCAGGCCCAACGAACAATATACTTACCAAATGGATACCAAATTTAGTCATACAGGTAACAAACTACTTATAGAATGAATTAAACAGCTTAAACACTTAGTTCTCAAGTATGTAACTAGCAACAGATCTAGCCAAGACATACAGACAGGATCATGTTAAATTGAAAGGCACACAAGACACATATGAGGCAAGTTTATGCTTGTAATTCCAGAAATAAAGTTTAAAAGTGACAGGATTGACCATCATAGAATAGTAAACTACTTCAAATAAAGTTCCAAAACAAAGCATAATCCATAACTATCCTAAAGAGCTTTAGGCAGGGGATTTGAACAAGAAAATCTAGTGGAGGCATAGACGAACAAGTGAGGTATAGTCTTAACATGGAGTGTCTACATGAAAGAGGCCTAGCATATCAGAACAGATTCATAATGCAACACTTAGTCGAATATGAGAAAGATTTTAACATGCTGAGTACTAATCATAACACTAGAAGAGTTCAAGAAGCATGTCACTTGGACCAACAGGACATGCAAGCATCTAGATTAATCCCAATTGATGTCATATAGGAGAAGAAACTGAACACTGAAATTTTCTCTAGAAGTCTTAGGCAGTACTAAAGAATATAAGATTAAACAAATCATGGAGCACAACATCAGAGTTCACCAACAATAGAGAACATGTCTAGCTAAACATTGAGACAATATTTGACACATAAGGTTCAGGTAGGCATAGATCAGGGAAAACAGTAGATCATACATAAAGGATTCAGCAGAAAGAGACTTGTTAAGGTAAATTTTGGGCAGGGATTACTTCCTTAGAAGTTTCAATATAAAAGTTCAAGGTAAGGCATGAGAAATGATTCATCATCAAACAACCAATATATGAATTCGAGCATACATAAACATGATAGTCTCTGACAAGCATAATAGCAAAAAATCTCCCAAATTGAACATACTAAAGGAACACATGTAGACTTATACAAATTCTGATGACGGATTGCAGAAAAAATTCAAAGCAAGGTCGACACAATGTCATATTGGTTTATAAGAGTTCAAATAACACAGATATTCAGAAGCATGGACACAAACAGGTAAGAAACATAATTTCAAAGCACTAACACTTACCAGTCTGCAGATTTAACAAGCAAATAAATGAGAAAGCCAAGTGCCAACATCAGCTCGCTTATTATTAGCAAACAGAGAGTAACAAAAATCCCAAAATTTTCAGTGTGTTAGAGTTTCCAAGGGTCTCAGATGAATCCCGTGCAATCCTCACACTGAGAAAGGTCAAACAGTCAAATTCTGGTGGCCTTGGATTTCAGCCGGCCAAGGGCCCAAGTTTCAGAATAGTATAGATAAGTGAGAGTGAGAGAATAATAGTAATTAGTGTCCATTTTAGGGGAGTTAGGGGAGGTGTTTATATATTAGTTAAAATTTAAATAAACAAATAAGGAAAACAGTCAATCAAACACAATAAAAGGAAAGAATATATCTCATGCACACCCTAGCAGTAAAGGAAATGAAAATTTCAAACCTTAATTGGAATCGGATTTAGGTCAAATCATCGACAAGACCTAATCACGAAGGAATCAACGAAGATATGTTATAATAAACTAGACATTCCCTCTTTCTGAGTGTATAAAGCCACGATTGTATCCAAATCCATAGGGTTGAAACAGTACCTACCTGATTCAAGAGAATCGACCTTGCCGTAAGTGGATTGGTAACAAAAGTTACCATAACTTGGTAAGGATAACAAATACGGTCAGTAAGGTTCGTGTATGAACGCGTATAAGGAAAGGGCGATAGAGGATCTCCCAAGTCGGCTAGGGTTTGGTCTTAGGGAGGGAGAGTGTGTGTGAGGGCGGCGGAGGTGGAGAATGTCTCTAGGGTTTGGGTTGAAGGATATAAGGAGAGTGAGGGGTTTATTATGAGCCGTTGATCATTTTAGATCAACTACCAATTAGAGGGTGTTAGGGTCGGGTAAAAAGGATCTCTCATGGGGCAGACCTGTTGGGTCACTTGATTTTGGGCTTTTGGGGGTCAATTGGGGATGGGCTTGTCCGTTTGGACCTTAATTGGTCCGAAAATTAGCCCTATATTGGACTATAATTTAAAATACACGAAATTCATTAAAATAAATTATGAAAATGTCTATTAAATAAATAAAAAATATTATTTAGGACATTAAATATTTAAAAATAATAACTCAGAGTTATAAAAATATAAAGATGCTATTTTTGACATAAATAATACAATGAAATATAATTATTATGATAATATAAGCTATTATTACAAATATTATAAATAGTTAACAAAAACAAATATAATTTTGTAAAAATGGAGTAAAATATTATAAAAGCATGTGAAAAAATAACAAATTTGGATGATTAAATCAGCACAAAATAATTTAAAGGGATAATTAATAAATATTTGAATAATTTAAATGCAAGAAAATTAATTTTAAAGCTTTAAAATTATAGGAAATACTTATATAACCCCTATAAATTGGGTAATAACGCGAAAATGATATTTTGAAAGTATATAGAATACTTTATAAAATATGAGGGCAAAATTGGATATTAAAATGGCTGGTTACAAGGAGCAAAGCAAGTTCTTTAGGACAACAAGCACTTCAAGTGTCGTCCGCATCAACCCCTATTTTTGGATCTTCATCTTTAAAAGGATCAAGATCCTCTACAAACACGACCCAAAAAGGGAACAACATCGCCAAAAGGATCGAAAAGGTTCTTGCCCAATGATAAGTGGGGATTTTGACTACTTATTAGCGTCTTTTGACTTTCGGTTTAGTTCAAAAATATTTAAAGGTATTCCCGAAAACTGATGAAATATGCTTACTTGCAGAAGTATTGAAAATGAGCCATTACGATGAAATCCATCTCAAGAAAGAGTGACCTAAACAAGGACAAAAATCATGCACATAAACTCAAGTGCGGATCATAAATTTCTATATGCGGCCGCAGAATGTGAAGAAAAATCAGCAGAGCCCCAGTGCAAAGTGCGGACCACACAATTACTGTATGGCCGCAGAAGTCAAAGTTCAGAGAGTCTCATTTCAAGCTCAAAAAGAAATGCGGACCGCACTATAATTATGCGGCCGCAGAAATCAGCTATGTGACCGCACTCAAGAAATGTGCGGTCCGCAGAAGACCTTGTGCGGCTGCACTCAGAATTGTGTGAACCGCAGCACATGAGAGATGCGACCATAATCCAGACTTGTGCGGCCGCAGAGTCAACCCCTGTCAAGAACTGAAGATAAGTGCGGACCGCACACAAAATTGTGTGGCCGCACTCAACTCTTGAGTCCTTGTCCTAACCGCCAGCCATAAATAGTTCCTCTTCACCACTGTTCAAACTTTAAACACTCTGAACATTTAACACTAAGTCAAGCACAATGCACTCAACTGATTCAAGCATCATACACTCATTTCATCATCTTTGATTCTTCCTTGCATCACTACATTACTGGTATATTCAATTCATCTTTAGATTTTTCAATTTTCTTAATTTTGTTCATAATTAGTTTAGTTATTTTTAGGCCTAATGTCAAATTCATCCTCATGTGAGGTTAATAGTGTGTGGGTAACTTCCTATTTGATAATTGGGGGATGAGCAAAACTTTGTATCATGTCTAAATTGCCAATACCATGTCTAAGTTGTGCGTGAATTGAAAAACCCTAAGTGACTGCCGTTTGTTTTTGAATTGTGCGACCGCACAATGAATTGTGTGGTCCGCGGATCATTAGGCTAGGGTAAATGGTGTGCATTGATTGTGTTGACTGCACTCAAAATTGTGCGGTCCGCAAAAATAGAACCGCGGCCGCAGAAAGGTGTGTGCGGCCATATATTGAGCAATTCTCTAACTTTAAAGAGTTGTAATTTTGAGCTTCAATAGTGCAGCCAGACTCAAAATTGTGCGGACCGAACTTCAATTGTGTGGTCGCACTTCCAAAATTATGCGGTCCACACAAGCCCATCTGTGGCCGCACCCAAAAATCTGCAGACTGCACTTCCCCAAACCTACATACTGTTTTGTCTGCAACTGTTTGATATTCTGGATTTGAACTATAACTGATTCCTGTTGCTATGTATTGCAGATAATGGTTAGATCAGGGGGACGCGGTGATACATCCAAGGGGAGGGGTGAACCCTCCCGAGGCTGAGGCAGGGGGTACCCTACCGCTTTTTGTGCAAAAAGAGATTTCCAAAAAGGCAACCACAGGGAGAGGTAGGGTTATAGAGACCTCAGAATCAAGTTCATACATTCCGTCTAGGGAAACATCAGAGGGCCACTCTATGGAGGAATGACCTGATGGCCAATCTCAGCCACTACAATTTCTAGGAAGATACCAACTCCTAAATGAGCCTTCCACCTCAGCAAGCACTTCTGAGGGGAAGATGGAAGTCAGGGTTCAGAACCCTCATCTACTCACACCTCCGCTGCACCAGTCACAGTTGATGATGATGATGATATTCTAGATGACGGTCGAGGGGGTGATACTAGAGTTGGCAGCCTCGAGAGGTCGAAAAAGAAGGAAATTTGGGAAGACAGATTCGTGAGCCTGACAACTTTCACCAGGTTCCGAGAGTGGTGGCCTCAGAGATCGCTCACACTTGAGCGTCAGTTTCTTTTGAAATACTAGGATAGGTACAATCCGAATGTGACAAAGCAATTTCGGGAGAGAAATGGGTGGACATGGTTCACTCAAAGTGTGGTGGATGCCAAGGAGCACTTAGTTCGGGAATTCTACGGAAATGTGGCGCACATCAAGAAGGGGACTAAGGTGAGGAACATGAAATTTAGATTTGATCAGAGCACCCTGAACACTTATTTGGGGCTCGAGGATGTGGAGCCGGTACAGTATTTAGAAAAGTTAGTAATGGGTGATGCGCTCGCCTTTGGCTACCTGAGATACTAGCAGCTCCAGGACCACCACCACCATGGATCACAGCAGGGATTCCCATTCAGCGGAACACCCTCAACTTTGAAGTGAAAGGTTGACTGACATTTGTGTGCAATCGCATAGACCCGAGCCAAAATGAAAACTATCTCCGAGTACCTTGGACAGTCCTAGTTTCCTCCATCATGGTAGGGTACCCAATTAATGTGGGTTCCATCATGTCGGCCAACATGTCTGTGGTTATCAGACAGGGTGAAAACTCCTATCCGAATCCTAACACTATCACAGAGTATCTCACAGATTCAGGGGTGGAGCCCCAAGAGCTTTGATACAAAGGTTAGGGCTAAGAAGCCCTTCTCCTGGTACTCTCTAAAGGACCCAAGGAACCCTAATAACAAGGGTAAGTAGAATACTACCATAGGCTAGTCTGATGAGCCGTTGATGGTAGTTGCAGATTCATCTGCCATGCCTTCGTCAGTAGCCATGCCTTCCACAGCAACCGGTCCTTTCACCGATACAGCTTCCATGCCTCCACCTCCATCTTCAAGGACATCAATATCAATGCCTTCCTCCTTTACTTATCCACTTCCTGCGATGCCAGTCTCCCAAACACTGGAGGGTCTCAACGACTGGATGTAGACAGCTACTGCAAAGCTGTCTGACTTATCCAGTGTTGTTGCAGCACAAAATTCCACCCCAACACCATATATTCCTCCGATAGTGAAGGAAACTTTGAAGAAGATATTGGAAAATCAAAAGACCATCATGGACACCTTGGTGGCACATGAGAGAGAAATTGAGGAGCTTGGGAAGCAGGTGAAGAAGATGAGGAAATCTCCGGTTTCGAAGAAATCAGTGGACAAATTGAGAAGAGAGAGGACCAAGATAGCAGCCGCTGGAGATATTCCATTTGACTTACTGATGGAGATAGATCCATCAGTACCACCAGACCCAGCAGCACCATCAACACCAGTGGCACCAGCTGACCAGTTTGAGGAGCCAATGGCTATTTTGTACAGGCAGGTTCGAAAGCTGAGGTCAAAGAACATTATTTCCCTGAAGGTTCAATGGAGGGGTCAGTCGGTCGAGGAGGTGACTTGGGAGGCCGAGCATGATATGCCTAGCCGTTATCCTCATCTTTTCACCACTTCAGGTATGTCTCTGTACTCGTTCAAGGACGAACGATTGTTTTAAGAGGGAGAGGATGTAAGGCCGGTCGTTTTGAGAGTTATAGACCCAATCCCCTGTTTACTGCTTTCCCCGTATCTTTTTCTACTTATGTGTCTTGACGGGAGGTGTTGGTTGTGGTTTCGGATTGCTTTGGGACACTTAGTCCCTTAACGGAAACTTAAGTCTTAGAATTTTGACTGTAGTCAGAACTGTGTGACAACAACTCCGGAATGGAGTTTCGTTGATTCCTTTAGCTTCGTTGGGTTATTTTGGACTTAGGAGCGTGTCCGAATTGTGTTTTGGAGATCTGTAGCTTATTTAGGCTTGAAATGGCGAAAGTCGAGTTTTTAGAGATTTTGACCGGTAGTGGACTACTTGATATCTGGGTTGGATTCCGATTTAGGAAGTTGGAGTTGGTCCGTAATGTTGAATATGGATTGTGTGAAAAATTTGGGGTCAATTAGACGTGGTTTGATAGGTTTCGACATCAGTTGTAGAAATTTAAAGTTTCAAGTTTATTAAGTTTGAATTGGAGGGTGATTCATATTTTTAGCATTGTTTGATGTGATTCGAGGGCTCGACTAAGTTCGTGTGATATTTTAGGATTGGTTGGTATGTTTGGTTGGTGTCCCTGGGACCTCGGGTTTGTTTCAAATGCTTAATGGATTGAATTTGGACTTAGGCCATTGCTGAGTTTTCTGGTCTTTTGGTGTTTAGCACATGCGGATGGGAGATCGCAGGTGCAGACTTGCATGTGCAGAGGGTAGCTCGCAGATGTGGCTATGGTCTGGGTAGCCAGTGGTTGCAGGTGCGACAAAGTGACCGTAGAAACGGAGCTGCTCCTGCGGAGAAGTGATCGCAGAAGCGAAGGCCAAGGTGGGAAGGTTATAGCAGAAGCGGACAAGGGTCCGCAGGTGCGCACACGCAGGTGCAGCCACCTGATCGCAGAAGCAAATTCTTGGATTTGAGTGGAATCTGCACCTGTGATGGAATTTCCGTAGGTGCGGCAGTAGGTCCGCAAATGCGGAATCGCTGGGCAGAAAAGATCAAATTCGAGGGTTTGATTCCCATTTTTTGATTTTAGGACTTGAGAGCTCGGTGTAAGGCGATTTTTCGAGGAATCTTCGAGGAAATTTTTGGGCTAAGTGATTCTAACTTGTATTGGACTATATTTCATGAATCTATTACTATTTTCATCATCTAATTAGGGATTTGAGTTGGAAATTTGGGGGAAAATGGTATAAACTTCATAGACTAAAATTATGCGTTTTGTAAGACGATTTGAGGTCGGATTCGAGTAATTCTAGTATGGTTGGACTCATGAGTGAATGAGTGTTCATATTTTATGACTTTTACCCGATTTTGAGATGTTGGCCCGGTGAGGCTTTTTGGGGTGATTTTCTAATTTCTTGTTTTAGTTTAGATTTTGTTAATTAGATTAGTTTCTTATAGATATATTTATGGTATGTAATTGATTTTGTCTAGATTTGAGCCATTCGGAGTCCGATATTCGTGGGAAAAGCATTGTTACCGATTGATTGAGCTTGCTTCGAGGTAAGTGACTTGCCTAATCTTGTGTGGAGGAAATTCCCTTAGGATTTGGTACTGTAATGATGTATGAGCACCGTGTACGCAAGGTGACGAGTGCATACACGTGCTATTTGTTGAAAAATCTGATTTTTATTGTGTAATAACCTGTTTTCATCTTAATTGAGTATACTAGCATGTGTAGTTATCCTGTTAGCATAGAATAGCATGTCCACGTATCTTAATTGCTTATCTGAACTCTTTGCAGCATGCTTAGTGGATTCCTACTTCTTTTCTTGACTTGTACTTAGTCTAAACTGTAGGTTTTCTTGCTTTAACTATTATCTTCATTTTGTTTGAGCTGTGTGTTTACTTTGGGATTACGGGACAGTATCCCGGGAGATCCCCCTGCATGTTTACCTTTGGGACTACGGGACGGTATCCCAGGAGATCCCCCTGTACATTACTTTTGAGACGACGAGGCAGTACCTCGGGAGTTCTCCCTCCACATTTATTTTTGAGACTACGAGGCGGTACCTCGGGAGTTCTCCCTGCATATTTATTTTGGGACTACGAAACGACATCTCGGGAGTTTCCCCCCTGTGTAACCCGTGTGTTGTACTATTATTTGCTGCGTTTCCTTTCGTTAAATTCTAGTCTAATATTATACTGTATATCTTCTGCCTTATTTATTATTTACTAGTGGGCCTGACCTGACCTCGTCAGTACTTGACTAAGGTTAGACTTGCCATGTACTAGGTACCATTGTGGTGTACTCATGCTACTCTTCTACACATGTTTTCGTGTGCAGATCCAGGTACATCATTCCAGCCTCGCTATTAGTTGTGCACCTGCTGCTGTTACGAGACTTTAAGGTACATCTACCGCGTCCGCAGACCTAGGAGTCTCCCTCTATCTCTTTGTGTAGTTCTTCCTCTATTATTTCTAATTATTGATGTATAGAACCTTTAGTAAATTCTTAGAAGCTTGTGACTTATGATGTTTCGGGTCATGGGAAAATTCTGTATGTATTTTTCGAGAGTGGTTATTGTAGATGCCGACCGACATTTCTATCAATTATTTCATTACTGTTGTTGTTAGTGGGTTAGATCTATATTATCATTTTTGTTGTTATTCCGCAAATGTTAGGCTTACCTAGTCGTAGAGACTAGGTGTCGTTGCGGCCTCTCACGAAGGTGAATATTTTTAGAGTTTGTTACTTTGTGGCTAAGTCACTTTCCCCGTTATAATTTATTTCTCAAAAATCAATAGAATTCCCTCTCTATTTTCTTTGCAATATTCTTTTTTTTTATTGTGTTTATTTCGATGCAAATGTTTTCCTTATTTCTTGAAATCATTTTCGTATTCGAAAATTGAGATATACCACTGCCATGGAATTTCTTATCGTTTCTTTGACAATATCCAAAAGGCCAAAGAAAAAGAAAATCTGAAAGAAAGAAAAGAAATCCACGAACGAAATTAAACAAAATAATGTCGCAGTTTGCAAAAAGATGCAAAGAAATTTGCAAGGACGATGATCGTACAACAAATACATCATTTAAGAGCAAAGTTGACCTGTGTCCTTGCCTCCAATTGGGACATTGTCAACGAATTTTTATTTTTATTTTATTTTAAGAAAGGGCAAAATTTGAATGGAAAAATCAGGATCAAGAAGCGCGTATTTCTGAAAGGACTGCTAGAGAATAAAAGTCTAAAAAATTTAACTGAATACATTAAATATATCTCTTATGTATTATGACGACATCAAGAAATATGGGAGAAATACATTAAATATATCTCTTAAATATATCTCTTATCATAAGAGAATACATTATACTGCGATTTGATGAATTTATTTGCCTACGTTATACGGGAGAAAATGAATAATCTGCTACTCCTATATAAAAGAGAAAATAGAAATATTAAATGAATTTTTTTTCCCTTAAGATTCTCCAACTCGACTGTATTGTTGTATGAAAAGAAATGATTTGAATTTTTAAAAAGGTAGTATAGACTATATGACACCTATACTTGTATCACTTTGTCATTCCGGTCCTTATATTCAATGAAGTTTTATCCAGACACACTCGGTTAAAGCATGTATTTTAAATTCTTCTGACTGTTGACTGAGCTTATGTATCGTTCATTTTGCTGAGTCAGAAAAATGGGTGATTACATGCTCTAAAAAGGAGAGTGAATATATTTATTTTGTTATGAAACAATAAAGAACAAGAACAATATTGCAGAGAAAGAGAGAGAGGAAATTCTTATTGAATTTTGGGATCATTTACAATGGGCTAAGACCCCTCTATTTATAGGGGGAAAATGACTTAACCACAAAGTAGAACTCTTTAAAAGATAGACATTCACTCTAAATAGAGTTCTATTTATAACACTCCCCCTTGAATGTCTATTCAACAAATAATGTGTCTCGTTAAAACCTTAACTAAAATAAAACCCAATGGGAAAAAA
>ML364627.1:0-12843 GCA_005239505.1 Nicotiana paniculata
ATATATATATATATATATATATATATACACATATATATACATACATAAAAACAATGCCAAACCGCTCCACCGTTTTTTACCACAAGATAACCAGCTAAAACAACCAATACTCTTTCCAAAATAACCACATCAATATTTAACAACAAAATAACAAGGCCAAGTAATCATAGAAACAATAATGAACATAGAACAATTAAGACAAGAATCAATTAAGTTGGGAACAGGAAAGGGGTCATGTTTAACATGCAATTTGGTGGTGCATAGATACTCATCAACTCACCTATACATCACACACATGCATTTCACATAACAAACAAGTGGGGATTCCTATTCCCTCAAGTCAAAGTTAGACCAAACACTTACTGCAATTTCGCAGGCCACTCATTGCTCAATTATGACTTTTCCCTTAGAATCTTGCTCTAACTTGCTTGAATCTAATCATAATTAACTCAACATCATTAATTTAAGGCTAAAGGAACTAACTTTATTGAAAATTATAATTTTTCCTAAGTTTTCTCAAAAAAGGTGAAAACCCGACCCCGGGCCCGCTAGGTCTAAACTCGGGGTTCGGACCAAATTACGTTTACCCATTCACCCACGAACCCAAATATACAATTAGTTTCAAAATCCGACCTCTATTCAAGGTAAAGATTCGATTTTTACAAAATTCCCTAATTCTACCCAAAACCTCAATTTTTACCATGAAAATTCTTAGTTTTTGATTTAAAAGTGATGAAAAACAATGAGTAATTGAAATAGTAAAGTTTATAATTGATTACCTATGACTTGGGGATGATATTTGGTGAGAAAATTCGTTCCTAGGGCTGTGGGGTTCGAAAATTTGAAGAAGAAGAAGTCTGCCCGTTTTATATATATTTTTCTGCCAGCTATTCTGCCTTGTTTATCGTGCCAAACGATCCCGAAACTCGATTTTATGCCTTCAATGGATTCCTTGTGAAATTTTAGTCAAGTTAGTCTTTTGAATCATTCAATTTGACCTTATAATGAAGGAGATATGTAGGTTTAATATTTGCAAATAATGCAGATTTTTAATACGCCGTCAATGACAATTTCGTAATTAACCTGAAAAATCTGGCAACCTTAGTAAAATGACCATAAAATCCTCATACGATGTCCAAATTCGATGATTCTTTTTGCTGCGGCTCTGTAATTACGACAAGGATCTAATACTTCATTCAAAACAGAAATCGGAGCACATTTGTTGAATATCATATCATTTATGCTTGAAGAAACGACGTCGAAACATAAGAAAGAACGAGTGCAACACAACCCAAACCTATTTGAAACTCACCCGAGTCCTCGGGGCTCTAAACCAAACATGAACGCAAGTCTAAAATCATCATAATGACTTGCTCGTATGATCAAATCATGAAAATAACATGTAAATCTATAAGTTAAACCTCAAAACTCATTATTTTTCTCAAGAACACTTAATGTTCACTATTTATCAACCGGACGTCCGAATCACGTCAAATAAATTCCGATTCTCACCAAATTTTGCATACAAGGCTTAAATATTATAAAAAACCTATATCAAGCTCCGGAACCAAAATACAGGGCCCGATACCAACGATTTCAAATGTTAATTCATTTTTTTATTTCATTAATAATTCAGCAAAACAATTTCTTTCAAAAATTGATTTCTAAGGCTTGGGACCTCGGAATTCATTTCCGGGCATACGCCTGAGTCCCATATTTTACTGCAGACTTTCTGGGATCGTTGAAACATAGATCCGGGTCCGTTTACTTAAAATGTTGACCAAAGTCAACTATAATCAAATTTAAATTCTAGAAATCACTATTTCTCTATTTTCACATAAAAGATTTCCGATTTCACGCTCGGACTGCGCACGTAAATCGACGTATTTAAAATTAGTCTTTTTATGGATATTAAGCATAGAATGGAGTCTAAATTCATAAAATGACCCCTTGGGTAATCACAATCTCCACCTCTAAAACAAACGTTCATCCTCAAACGGACATAGAAAATTACCTGAATTGACGAACAAGTGTGGATCTCTACTCTGCATGTCCGTATCGGACTCCCAAGTAACTGCCCCAAAAAGCTGGCCTCTCCACTGCACTCTCGAACCGAAGGATAACTCTTAGATCTCAACTGACGAACCTGCTGGTCTAAAATGGCTACCGGCTCCTCCTCATAAGTCAAGTCTTTGTCCAATTGAACAGAGCTGAAATCTAACACGTGGGACATGTCACCATGATATTTCCGGAGCATAGACACGTGGAATACCGGATGAACCGAGGATAACCCTGGAGGCAATGCAAGTCTATAACCTACCTTCCCCACTCTATCCAGTTTTTCAAATGGCCCGATATACCTGGGGTTCAACTTACCCTTCTTCCCAAATCTCATAACACCCTTCATGGGTGTCACGGCCCGAAATCCCACCTTCAAGCCGTGATGGCGTCTACGTTGAACCCGCTAGACAAGCCAACGTTACTGGTTATTCTGATTTATTCCTTTATTATTTATCATAAAGAAAATGAAATACAAGAACAAATAGAAATAAGAATGCGGAAGATAAGAAATCCAACAACTTAGATAATAAATCTTACAAAATTTCCTTATACATACCCCCAGAACTGGTGTCACAATTTCTTACGGACAGTCTAAGATTTACTAAAAACATGAGTTTGAAATAAACAAGTGTAGCTATCTAGAAATACAAAATAAGACAGAAGAAAGGAAATATATGGTGACGCCAAGGCCTGCGAACGCTTGCAGGACTACCTCGGTGTCGCCGTGGACTGAAGGATACTCCCTCGCTCAATGTCCACTGGGTCCAGCTCCGTAATCTGCACAACATAAAGAAGTGCAGGTGTAGCATCAGTACAACTGACCCCATATATTGAGTAAGTGCCGAGCCTAACCTCGGCGAAGTAGTGACGAGGCTAGGACACGTCCACACATAACACCTGTGCAATTCAATAGTATACAGGAAATAATGATAGGAAATAAGAAAATAAATACATCAACGGGGGAGAACAGGCTGGGGACGAAGGGAAATAACTAGCTGAAACATCAGAACAAGATATCAATTGGATTGCATAAATAACAACAAGAATTAACAGCTCAGAAACAAGTAAATAAAACGAAAACGGCACGGCATGCTCCCTCGTGCATAACCTCACAATTACTCGGCATGGAATGCCCCCTCGTGCATAAATAGATAATCACTCGGCACAGAATGTCCCCTCGTGCATAACCTCACAATCACTCGGCATGGAATATCCCCTCGTGCAAAAATAAGTAATCACTTGGCACGAAATGTCCCCCTCGTGCATAACCTCACAATCACTCGGCAAAGAATGTCCCCTCGTGCATAAATAAATAATCACTCGGCACGGAATGTCCCCTCGTGGATAACCTTACAATCACTCGGCACAGAATTTCCCCTCATGCATAAATAAATAATCACTCGGCACGGAATGTCCCCTCGTGCATAACCTCACAATCACTCGGCAAAGAATGTCCCCTCGTGCATAAATAAATAATCACTCGGCACGGAATGTCCCCTCGTGCATAACCTCACAATCACTCGGCACGGAATGTCCCCACGTGCGTAACATGTATAAAAATCAACAATTTGACAGGAAGATTCAACAAATAGAAACCTCAAATGCACAGAAATATTCAACAAGGATTCTACTGTCCCGGCAAGGGACTCAGCTATAACCAATCTCACTCAGAAGTATAATTTTACAAATAATCCTCAACCGAACGGGTAACCAATAACAATCTACATCATGATATATCCCTAATGTATCACTTCTAGAATGGCAATTAATTCGTAACACAGAGAATATCAAAGAAAACTATGAAATTCATCAAGTTTGACTCACGGTCATACTTGACCACAATATATAGGTACCCGTCACCTCGCCCAAATTCCCAAAAAAATCATAAAACCCTAACTCTACCCAAATCCCAATTTTTCTACCATTAAAGCCCTAGAATTTTGATAAAAGTTGATGAAATCATTAAGAAGTTGAAAGAAGCTAGTTAGGGTTTACTTACCTACGATTTGAAAAGAAACTCTCTAGAGAAAATCGCCCTTGGTCCCTTTTTGGTAAAGAAAAATGAAGTAGAATCGGATGAACAATAAACTTAAACACTGCCCGACCCTCGCACCTGCACCCTAACTCTACCCAAATCCCCAATTTTCTACCATTAAAACCCTAGAATTTTGATAAAAGTTGATGAAATCATTAAGAAGTTGAAAGAAGCTAGTTAGGGGTTACTCACCTATGATTTGAGACGAAACTCTCTAGAGAAAATCGCCCTTGGTCCCTTTTTGGTAAAGAAAAATGAAGTAGAATCGGATGAACAATAAACTTAAACACTGCCCGAACCTCGCACCATATTTTCCTACGGACCCTCCGGGACCGTCAAATCAACACATTTTCCACATAAAGACTTCCCGGCTATGCGCTCCAGATGTGCACGCACATCGAGGTGATATTAACAGAGGATTTCGGGGCCTCGGAACACAGTTTTTGCTAAATTACATAAGATGACCTTTTGGGTCATCACAATCTCCACCTCTAAAACATGTTTGTCCTCGAACGGACATAGAAAATTACCTGAATCGGGGAAAAGGTGTGGATAACGGCTCCGCATATCGGGCCCGCACTTCCAAGTAGCTGCCTCAACAGGCTGACCTCTCCACTGAACACGAACTGAAGGATAACTCTTCGATCTCAACTGTCGCACCTGCCGATCTAATATGGCTACCGGCTCCTCCTCATAAAACAATTCCTTGTCCAACTGAACACCACTGAAGTCAAGTACATGAGATGGGTCCGCAATATACCTCCGGAGCATAGACACGTGAAATACCGGATGCACGGCTAACAAACTAGGTGGAAAGGCAAGTCTGTAGGCCACCTCTCCTACCTTATCCAGAATCTCAAATGGACCAATGTACCTAGGGCTCAACTTGCCCTTCTTTCCGAATGTCATCATGCCCTTCATGGGCGACACCCGAAGAAATACCCGATCGCCTATCATAAATGCCAAATCTCGAACTCTGCGATCCGCATAACTCTTCTGCCTGGACTGAGTTGTACGAAGTCTATCCTGAATGATCTTCACCTTGTCCAAGGCATCCTGGACTAACTCAGAACCCAACAATTCTAGCCTCTCCTGGCTCAAACTTCATCCTCCTCCACCAATAGTGCTGCCGCAAGTCGGCGCTCAGATGAATAGAATACCGGGAACTATGGGCCTCCTAAAGTATCAACTCACGAATACCATCCACATCAGGTACACAAATCCGACCCTGCATCCTCAAAACTCCCTCAACATCAACCGTAACCTGCTTGGCATCTCTGTGCCTGACTCTATCTCTAAGAACACATAAATGGCGATCATCATATTGTATGGCTCGAATACGGTCATACAATGAAGAACGGGCCACGGTATGGGCCAAAACACTACCAGTCTCAGAAATCTCCAATCTCACAAATTGATTGACTAAAGACTGAACATCCAAAGCAAGAGTTCGCTCTCTGATCGATAAATAGGTAAGACTACCCATACTGGCTGACATCCGGCTCAAAGCATCAGCCACCACATTGGCCTTCCCCGGATGATAAAGAATGGTAATATCATAATCCTTCAGCAACTCTAACCATCTCCTCTGCCTCATGTTCAACTCCTTCTGTTTGAACAGATACTGTAAGCTCTTATGATCCGTGAACACCTCACATGGCACACCATACAAATAATGCCTCCAAATCTTCAATGCATGCACAATAGCTGCTAACTCCAAGTCATGAACTGGATAGATCTTCTCATGAACCTTCAACTGACGAGAAGCATAGGCTATAACCTTGCCATCCTGCATCAACACTGCACCAACCCAACCCGTGAAGCATCACAATACACGGTATACGATACCTGTGGGAAAAACTAACACAGGTGTCGTGGTCAAGGCTGTAATGAGCTTCTGAAAGCTTGCCTCACACTCATCAGACCACCTGAACTAGGCACTCTTCTGAGTCAACCTGGTCATCGGGGTTGCAATGGATGAAAAGCCCTCCACAAACCAGCGATAATAACCTGCTAAGCCCAAGAAACTCCGGATCTCTGTAGCTGAGGTGGGTCTAGGCCAATCCCTGACTGCTAAAATCTTCTTGGGATCCACCTGAACACCCTCTGACGATAGCACATGGCCTATAAATGCAACTGAACTCAACCAAAACTCACACTTGGAGAATTCGGCATACAACTGACTATCCCTCAGAGTCTGGAGGACGACTCTAAGGTGCTGCTCATGCTCCTCTCGGTTGCAAGAGTATATCGATATATCATCAATGAAAACAATCACAAATGAGTCCAAATAAGGCCTGAACACTCGGTGCATCAACTCCATGAAAGCAGCAGGGTCATTTGTCAGCCCAAATGACATCACCAAGAACTCATAATGACCATAACGAGTGCCAAAGGCTATCTTAGGGAAATCAGACGCCCTAATCCTCAGCTGATGCTAACCAGACCTCAATTCAATCTTGGAAAACACTGAAGCACCCTGAAGCTGGTCGAATAAATCATCAATCCTCGGCAAAGGATACTTGTTCTTAATAGTAGCCTTATTCAACTGTCGGTAGTCAATACACATCCTTATCGAGCCATCTTTCTTCTTGACAAACAATACTGGAGCACCCCAAGGAGAAACACTAGGCCTAATGAAGCCTTTATCCAACAAATCCTGTAACTGATCCTTCAACTCCTTCAACTCTAACGGGGCCATACGATATGGCGGAATAGAAATAGGCTGGGTTCCCTGAGCTAACTCAATACAAAAATCAATATCCCTGTCGAGTGGAATACCCGACAGGTCAGTAGGGAATACCTCTGGAAACTCACGAACCACGGGCACAGACTCCAGGGAAGGAACCTCGGTGCTAGAATCACGAACATAGGCCAAATAGGCCAAACCACCCTTCTCGACCATGCGCCGATCCTTCATATAAGAAATAACTCTACCAGAAGAATGACTAGGAGTTCCCATCCACTCCGAACGAGGCACCCCTGGCAAAGCCAAGGTCACTGTCTTGGCATGACAATCCATAATAGCATAAAAGGGGGATAACCAATCCATCCCCAATATAGCATCGAATTCAACCATATCCAGAAGCATAAGATCAACATGAGTTTCCAGACCACCCATGACTACTAAGCAAGCGCGGTAGACTCGATCTACTACTATAGAATCACCCACCGGAGTAAACACATGCACATCAGTACTCAAGGAATCACGGGGCATACTCAACTAAGGGGTAAAATATTAAGAGACATAGGAGAATGTAGAACCTGGATCAAATATCACCGAGGTCTCTCGGCTGCAAACTGAAACCGTACCTGTAATAACTGCATCAGAAGCCTCAGCATCAGGCCTGGCAGGAAAAACATAGCACCGGGGCTGAGCCCCTCCAACCTGATCATCTCTTGGCCGACCTACTAAGGCCTGACCTCTACCTCTTGTGGCATATCCTCCACCTCTATGAGTCTGACCTCTAACTCTGGAACCCCGACCGCCACCCCTAGCTGGCTGAGGGGGTGGGGGTGCGCTTGACGCAGGAACAATGGCACGAGAACCTTGATACTGAGACCCACCAGAACCTCGGGGGAAGAACCTAGCCATGTGCCCCACACCACCACAAGTGAAACATGACCTCGGCTGTTGAGAATGCTATCCCTGAAACTATCCCTGACGACCAGGATAATCGCTCAAGAAGCTCTGAAGCGGCAGTGCACTGATAGGAGCTGGCGGTGCACTGCGGGATACATAGAGTGCTGACTAGAATGGTCTAGGAGGACGACCTTTGCCAAAAGAATCTCTACCTCCAGATGAGGCACCACTGAATCGACCGGAATGCGAGGTCTCTTGTCAGACCCCTAACCACTGCCTTGTGATAAGACCATCTCAATATGCCTGACCATATTGGCCGCCTTCTGGAATGAAATATCAGTACGTGTCTCTCTGTCCATCTGGAGTCTAATAGGCTGAGCTATACCCTCAATAAACCTCTTCACCCTCTCATGATCGGTGGGGAGTATCATGATAGCATGTCGGGCCAAAGTGATGAACCTGGTCTCGTACTGTGTAACATTCATAGATCCCTGCTGGAGGCGCTCAAGCTGCCTCCGAAGATCCTCCCTATGAGTAACTGGTAGAAACTTCTCCAAGAATAACACGGAGAACTGAGCCCAAGTCAATGGTGCAGACCCAGCTGGCCTGGTCAAGAAATAATCCCTCCACCAAGTCTTGGCGGTACCAGAAAGACGGAAGGTAGCAAAATCAACTCCATTGGACTCCACGATGCCCATGTTCCGAAGAACCTCATAGCAACTGTCCAAGAAATCCTGGGGATCCTCTGATGATGCACCAGTAAATGTAGTAGGAAATAGCTCAGTGAACCGATCCAATCTCTACAAAGTGTCGGTAGACATAGCTGCCCCCTCAACTGTCTGTGCCACAAAACCCGGCTGAGCTTCTCAAGCTGCCTGAGGTGCTGGAGTCTGGAACTGAGGAGCTAGCTGCTCTGGTGTGCCGGTAGCAGGAGTCTGGGTTCCTCCCCCAGCCTGAGAGACGGCTGGTGCAGTAGGAAGAAGACCAGCCTGAGCCACGCTCTCCATAAGTGGTAAGGCCCACTAAACGGACCAGAGCGTCCTGAAGAATCGGGGTGGCAATGAACCCCTCTGGGACCTGAGCTGGTCCAACTGGAACTGCCTGCGCAGGACCCTCATGGGCAAAGTCTACCTGTGGGTTCTCCGCTGCTGCTGCTGCTCTGGGCTAAGCCCTAGCTCTACCTCGACCTCTAACATGGCCTCGGCCCGTCGCAGGAGCTACAACAGGAGGATTGGCCTACCGATCAGTATATTAGGACGCACGCGTTCTCTCCATCTGCGAGAGAAAAGAATAGAAAATCAGTTAGCATTTAGAATTCAAACCGCACGACAAAGAAGAAGAAATATGAGGTTATTCCTAACCTTGCTGCTTCTGGGGTATAAGTACAGACGTCTCTGTACCGATCCCTCAGACTCTACAAGTTTGTCCGTGAATTGTGAGACCTAACCAACCTAGGGCTCTGATACCAACTTGTCACGACCCGAAATCCCGCCTTCAGGTCGTGATGGCGTCTAACGTCGAACCCGCTAAACAAACCAACATTACTGGGTATTTTGATTTATTCCTTTATTATTTAGCATAAAAAAATTAAATACAAGAACAAATATAAATAAGAATGCGGAAGATAAGAAATCCAACAACTTAGATAATAAATCTTATGAAATTTCCTTAAACATACCCCAGAACCGGTGTCATAATTTCTCGCGGACAGTCAAGATTTACTAAAAACATGAGTCTGAAATAAACAAGTGTAGGTGTCTAGAAATACAAAATAAGACAGAAGGAGGGAAATATACGGTGACGCCAAGGCCTGCGAACGCCTGTAGGACTACCTCGGTGTCTCCATGGACTGAAGGATACTCCCTCTCTCAATGTCCACTGGGTCTGGCTCCGTAATCTTCACAACATAAAGAAGTGCAGGTGTAGCATCAGTACAACCGACCCCATGTACTGATTAAGTGCCGAGCCTAAACTCGGCGAAGTAGTGACGAGGCTAGGACACGACCATACATAACACCTGTGCAATTCAATAGTATACAGGAAATAATGATAGGAAATAAGCAAATAAATACATCAACAAGGGAGAAATTGGGACGAAGGGCAATAACTAGCTGAAACATCAGAACAAGACAACAATTGGATTGCATAAATAATAGCAGGAATTAACAGCTCTAAAACAAGTAAATAAAACGGAAACGGCACGGCATGTCCCCTCGTGCATAACCTCACAATCACTCGGCACGGAATGTCCCCTCGTGCATATATAAATAATCACTTGGCAGGGAATGTCCCCTCGTGCATAACCTCACAATCACTCGGCACGGAATGTCCCCTCGTGCATATATAAATAATCACTTGGCAGGGAATGTCCCCTCGTGCATAACCTCACAATCACTCGGCACGGAATGCCCCCTCTAGCATAAAAAAATAATCACTCGGCACGGAATGTCCCTCGTGCATAATCTCATAATCACTCGGCACAGAATGTCTCCTCGTGCATAAATAAATAATCACTCGGCACGGAATGTCCCCTCGTGCGTAACCGTACAATCACTCGGCACGGAATGTCCCCTCGTGCGTAACATGTATAAAAATCAACAGTTTGACATGAAGATTCAACAAATAGAAACCTCAAATGCACAGAAATATTCAACAAGGATTCTACTTTCCCGGCAAAGGACTAAGCTATAACCAATCTCACATAGAAGTATAATTTTACAAATAATCCTCAACCAAACGAGTAACCAGTAACAATCTAGATCATGATATATCCCAATGTATCACTTCCAGAATGACAATTAATTCATAACACAGAGAATATCAAGGAAAGCTATGCAATTCATCATGTTCGACTCACGGGCATACTTGACCACAACAAATAGGTACCCGTCACCTCGCCTACACGTTGGACATGGGATAACACATAGCAAATAAGACTCTTTACCTATTCCCTCAAGCTAAGGTTAGGCAAAACACTTACCTCGATTCCAAGAATCCAAATCAAGCCTCTAGCACTGCTTTCCCTCTCAAATCCAACTCCGAAACGATAGTATCTAGACATGATCGACTCAACAATATCAATAATGACTCAATAATTCAATCCCAATGCCTAAATATTCATTTCCCATCATTCTTCCAAAAATAACAAATTTCGACCTCGGGCCCACTTGGTCCAAACTCGAGGTTCGTACCAAAACCTGATCGCCCATTCCCCCACGAAACTGAATATACAATTTGTTTCGAAATTCGACCCCAAAATGAGGTCAAATTCCCAAAAAAATCAAAACCCCTAACTCTACCCTAATCCCCAATTTTTTACCATTAAAGCCCTAGAATTCTTGATAAAAGTTTATGAAATCATTAAGAAGTTGAAAGAAACTAGTTAGGGGTTACTTACCTATGATTTGAGAAGAAACTCTTTAGAGAAATCGCCCTTGGTCCCTTTTTGGTGAAGAAAAATGAAGAAAAATCGGATGAACAGTAAACTTAAACACTGCCCGACCCTCGCACTTGCGGTGCATGGGTTGCAACTGCGCTTTCGCAGGTGCGAAAAATCAATAGCACCTGCGGAAATGGGCTAAGCCACTGAAGGCCGCACCTGCAGAGGCACTGCCGCACCTGCGGAACCGCTTCTGCGAAGAATATGTCGCATCTGCAGAATTGGGCTGGCTGGGGCTAGACTGCACCTGCGGCTGCTTATCCGCACCTGCGGTGTCGCACCTGCGGCCCAAGGCAGAACCCCCCAGAAACATACCCGAGCCCGCGGGGCTCAAAACCAAATATACACATGACTTCAAAAATCATCCTACGAACTTATTCAAGTAGCTAAACCACTAATATAACATAAAAAACAATGAATTAAACTCAAAAATCTATAGAACTTTCTCAAACTTCATAAACTTCTAAATTCTCCAATTTTGATCCGAAACACGTCAAACCAAGTCCGTTTCATTCCAAATTTTATAGATAACTCATATAAAACATATTGAACCTGTTCCGGGCATCGGAACCATAATACGGGCCCGGTAACCCAGATTTCACATCAAAGTTCATTTTCAAAAGTCTTTCTTATTTTCAGAAAGTAATTTTCTTTAAAAATTTATTTCTCGGGCGTGGGACCTCGAAATTCGATTCCTGGCACACGCCCAGGTCCCAAATTTACGGACCCTCCAGGACCGTCAAATCACAGGTCCGGGTCCGTTTACCAAAAATGTTGACCAAAGTCAACTTTATTCTATTAATTATTATAAATTCAACAGTTCAACATATTTTCCACATAAAGACTTCCCGGCTACGCGCTCGGGATGTGCACGCACATCGAGGTGATATTAACAGAGGCTTTCGGGGCCTCAAAACATAGTTTTTGCTAAATTACATAAGATAACCTTTTGGGTCATCACAATCTCCACCTCTAAAACAAAGGTTCGTCCTCGAACGGACATAGAAAATTACCTAAATCGGGGAAAAGGTGGGGATAACGGCTCCGCATATCGGGCTCGCACTTCCAAGTAGCTGACTAAACAGGCTGACCTCTCCACTGAACACGAACCGAAGGATAACTCTTCGATCTCAACTGTCGCACCTGCCAATCTAATATGGCTACCGGCTCATTCTCATAATACAATTCCTTGTCCAACTGGACACCACTAAATTCAAGTACATGAGATGGGTCCGCAATACACCTCTGGAGCATAGACACGTGAAATACCGGATGCACGACTAACAAACTAGGTGGCAAGGCAAATCTGTAGGCCACCTCTCCTACCTTGTCCAGAATCTCAAATGGACCAATATACCTAGGGCTCAACTTGACCTTCTTTCCGAATCTCATCACGCCCTTCATGGGCGACACCCAAAGAAATACCCGATCGCCTATCATAAATGCCAAATCTCTAACTCTGCGATCCGCATAACTCTTCTGCCTGGACTGAGCTGTACGAAGTCTATCCTGAATGATCTTCACCTTGTCCAAGGCATCCTGGACTAACTCAGAACCCAACAATCTAGCCTCTCCCGGCTCAAACCATCCGACTGGAGACCGACACCGTCTACCATACAACACCTCATACAGATCCATCTGAATGATCGACCGATAGCTGTTGTTGTAGGCAAACTCAGCTAAAGGCAAGAACTTGTCCCATGAACCTCCAAAGTCAATAACACA
>ML364627.1:12856-23757 GCA_005239505.1 Nicotiana paniculata
GTGCCCAACTCTCGCTGAAATACTCTCCAGAAATGGGAGGTAAACTGAGTACCTCGGTCTGATATAATAGATATGGTCACACCATGCAGTCTAACAATCTCTGTCATATAGATCTTTGCCAACTTCTCTACTGAATACGAAACTGATACTGGAATGAAGTGCGCTGACTTGGTCAGCCTATCCACAACGACCCATACTGCATCAAACATCCTCTGAGTCCGTGGGAGTCCAACTACAAAGTCCATGGTGATACGCTCCCACTTCCACTCGGGAAGCTGAATCTGCTGCATCAAACCACCGGGTCTCTGGTGCTCGTACTTAAACTACTGACAGTTCAAGCATCGAGCTACATAATCTACATCCTTCTTCATCCTCCGCCACCAATAGTGCTGCCGCAAGTCGGCGCTCGGATGAATAGAATACCGGGAACTATGGGCCTCCTGAAGTATCAACTCACGAATACCATCCACATCAGGTACACAAATCCGACCCTGCATCCTCAAAACTCCCTCAACATCAACCGTAATCTGCTTGGCATCTCTGTGCCTGACTCTATATCTAAGAACACATAAATGGCGATCATCATACTGCATGGCTCGAATACGGTCATATAATGAAGAACGGGCCACGGTATGGGCCAAAACACTACCAGTCTCAGGAATCTCAAATCTCACAAATTGATTGACTAAAGACTGAACATCCAAAGCAAGAGGTCGCTCTCTGATCGATAAATAGGTAAGACTACCCATACTGGCTGACATCCGGCTCAAAGCATCAGCCACCACATTGGCCTTCCCCGGATGATAAAGAATGGTAATATCATAATCCTTCAGCAACTCTAACCATCTCCTCTGCCTCATGTTCAACTCCTTCTGTTTGAACAGATACTGTAAGCTCTTATGATCCGTGAACACCTCACATGGCACACCATACAAATAATGCCTCCAAATCTTCAATGCATGCACAATAGCTGCTAACTCCAAGTCATGAACTGGATAGATCTTCTCATGAACCTTCAACTGACGAGAAGCATAGGCTATAACCTTGCCATCCTGTATCAACACTGCACCAACCCAACCCGTGAAGCATCACAATACACGGTATACGATACCTGTGGGAAAAACTAACACCGGTGTCGTGGTCAAGGCTGTAATGAGCTTCTGAAAGCTTGCCTCACACTCATCAGACCACCTGAACTAGCCACTCTTCTGAGTCAACCTGGTCATCGGGGTTGCAATGGATGAAAAGCCCTCCACAAACCAGCGATAATAACCTGCTAAGCCCAAGAAACTCCGGATCTCTGTAGCTGAGGTGGGTCTAGGCCAATCCCTGACCGCTAAAATCTTCTTGGGATCCACCTGAACACCCTCAGACGATACCACATGGCCAATAAATGCAACTGAACTCAACCAAAACTCACACTTGGAGAATTCAGCATACAACTGACTATCCCTCAGAGTCTGGAGGACGAATCTAAGGTGCTGCTCATGCTCCTCTCGGCTGCAAGAGTATATCAATATATCATCATTGAAAACAATCACAAATGATTCCAAATAAGGAATGAAAACTCAGTGCATCAACTCCATAAAAGCAGCAGGGTCATTTGTCAACCCAAATGACATCACCAAGAACTCATAATGCCCATAACGAGTGCGAAAGGCTGTCTTAGGGACATCAGACGCCCTAATCCTCAGTACTCAAGGAATCCCGAGGCATACTCAAATAAGGGGTAAAATATAAAGACACATAGGAGAATGTAGAACCCGGATCAAATAACCCTGAGGCCTCTCGACTGAAAACTGAAACCGTACCTGTAATAACTGCATCAGAAGCCTCAACATCAGGCCTGGCAGGAAAAGCATAGCACCGGGGCTGAGCCCCTCCAACCTGATCATCTCTGGGCCGACCTACTACGGCCAGACCTCTACCTCTTGTGGCATGTCCTCCACCTCTATGAGTTTGACCTCTACCACTAGCACCCCGAGCGCCACCCCTAGCTGGCTGAGGGGGTGGGGGTACGCTTGAGGCGGGAACTATGGCACGAGAACCCTGATACTGAGACCCACCAAAACCTCAGGGGAAGAACCTGGCAATGTGCCCCATACCACCACAAGTGAAACATGACCTCAGCTGCTGAGAATGCTGTCCCTGAAACTGTCCCTCACGACCAGGATAATCGCTCCGGAAGCTCTGAAGCGGCGGTGCACTGATAGGATCTGGCCATGCACTGTGGGATACCTGGAGTGCTGACTAGAATGGTCTAGGAGGACGACCTCTGCCAAAAGAATCTCTACCTCCAGATGAGGCACCACTAAATCAACCGGAATGGCGAGGTCTCTTGTCAGACCCCTGACCACTGCCCTGTGATAAGACCATCTCAATACGCTTGGCCATATTGGCCGTCTCCTGGAATGAAATATCAGTACCTGTCTCTCTGGCCATTTGGAGTCTAATAGGCTGAGCTAGACCCTTAATAAACCTCCTTACCCTCTCATGATCGGTGGGGAGTATCATGATAGCATGTCGGGCTAAAGTGATGAACCTGGTCTCGTACTGTGTAACAGTCATAGATCCCTGCTGGAGGCGCTCAAACTGCCTCCGAAGATCCTCCCTCTGAGTAACTGGTAGAAACTTCTCCAAGAATAACTCGGATAACTGAGCCCAAGTCAATTGTGCAGACCCAGCTGTCATGGTCAAGAATTAATCCCTCCACCAAGTCTTAGCGGTACTAGAAAGACGAAAGGTAGAAAAATCAACTCCATTGGACTCCACGATGCCCATGTTTCGAAGAACCTCAGAGCAACTGTCCAAGAAATCCTGGGGATCCTCTGATGATGCACCAGTAAATGTAGTAGGAAATAGCTCGGTGAACCGCTCAAATCTCCACAAAGCGTCGGCAAACATAGCTGCCCCCTCAACTGTGTGTGCCACAAAACCCGGCTGAGCTGCTCCAGCTGTCTGAGGTGTTGGAGTCTGGAACTGAGAAGCTAACTGCTCTGGTGTGCGGGTAGTAGGAGTCTGGGTCCCTCCCCCAGCCTGAGAGACGGCTGATGTAGTAGGAAGAAGACCAGCTTGAGCCATGCTCTCCATAAGTGGTAAGGCCCACTAAACGGACGAGAGCGTCCTGAAGAACCGGGGTGGCAATGAACCCTTTGGGACCTGAGCTGGTCCAACTGGAACTGCCTGCACATGAACCTCACCAGCAAAGTCTACCTGTGGGTTCTCCGCTTATACTGCTGCTCTTGGCTGAGCCCTAGCTCTGCCTCGGCCTCTAACACGGCCTCGGCCTCGGCCCGTCGCAGGAGATGCAATAGGAGGATCGGCCTGTCGATCAGTAGATGAGGAAGCATGCGTTCTCGCCATCTGCGAGAGAATAGAATAGAAAATCAGTTAGCATTTAGAATTCAAACCGCACGACAAAGAGGATGAAATGTGAGGTTATTCCTGACCTTGCAGCCTCTGGGGGATAAGTACATACGTCTCCGTACCGATCCCCCAGACTCTACAAGTTTGTCCGTGAATTGTGAGACCTAAGCAACCTAGGGCTCTGATACCAACTTGTCACGACCCGAAATCTCGCCTTCAGGCCGTGATGGCGTCTAACGTTGAACCCACTAGACAAGCCAACGTTATTGGTTATTCTGATTTATTCCTTTATTATTTAGCATAAAAAAATGAAATACAAGAACAAATAGAAATAAGAATGCGGAAGATAAGAAATCCAACAACTTAGATAATAAATCTTACAAAATTTCCTTAAGCATACCCCCTAGAACCGGTGTCACAATTTCTCGCGGACAGTCTAAGATTTACTAAAAAAATGAGTCTGAAATAAACAAGTGTAGATGTATAGAAAAAAAAATAAGACATAAGGAAGTAAATATACGGTGACGCCAAGGCCTGCGAACGCCTGCAGGACTACCTCGGTGTCACCGTGGACTGAAGGATACTCCCTCACTCAATGTCCACTGGGTCCGGCTCCGTAATCTGCACAACATAAAGAAGTGCAGGTGTAGCATCAGTACAGCCGACCCTATGTACTGAGTAAGTGTCGAGCCTAAACTCGGCGAAGTAGTGACGAGGATAGGACACGACCACACATAACACCTGTGCAATTCAATAGTGTACAGGAAATAATGATAGGAAATAAGAAAATAAATACATCAAGGGGGGGGGGAACAGGCTGGGGACGAAGGGCAATAACTAGCTGAAACATCAGAACAAGATAACAATTGGATTGCATAAATAATAGCAGGAATTAACAGCTCTGAAACAAGTAACTAAAACGGAAATGGCATGGCATGTCCCCTCGTGCATGACCTCACAATCACTTGGCACAGAATGTCCCCTCGTGCATAACCTCACAATCACTCGGCACGGAATGCCCCCTCCTACATAAATAAATAATCACTCGACACGGAATGTCCCCTCGTGCATAAATCAATGATCACTCGGAACGGAATGTCCCCTAATGCGTAACATGTATAAAAATCAACAATTTGACAGGAAGATTCAACAAATAGAAAACTCAAATGCACATAAATATTCAACAAGGATTCTACCGTCCCGGCAAGGGACTCAGCTATAACAAATCTCAATCAGATGTATAATTTTACACATAATCCTCATCCAAACGAGTAACCAATAACCATCTACATCATGATATATCCCAATGTATCACTTCCAGAATGACAATTAATTCATATCACAGAGAATATCAAGGAAAGCTATGAAATTCATCAAGTTCGACTCACGGGCTACTTGACCACAACATATAGGTACCCATCACCTCGCCTACACGTTGGATATGGGATAACACATAGCAAATAAGACTCTGTACCTATTCCCTCAAGCTAAGGTTAGGCCAAACACTTACCTCGATTCCAAGAATCCAAATCAACCCACTAGCACTGCTTTCCCTCTCGAATCCAACTCTGAAATGATAGTATCTAGACATTATCGACTCAACAATATCAATAATGACTCAACAATTCAATCCCAAAGCCTAAATATGCATTTCCCATCATTCTTCCAAAAATACCAAAATTCGACCTCGGGTCCACTTGGTCCAAACTCGAGGTTCGGACCAAAACCCGATCGCCCATTCCCCCACGAATCCGAATATACAATTTGTTTCGAAATCCGACCCCAAAATGAGGTCAAATTCCCAAAAAAAATCAAAAAGCCCTGACTCTACCCAAATCCCCAATTTTCTACAATTAAAGCCCTAGAATTCTTGACAAAAGTTGATGAAATCATTAAGAAGTTGAAAGAAACTAGTTAGGGGTTACTTACCTATGATTTAAGAAGAAAATCTCTAGAGAAAATCTCACTCGGTCCCTTTTTGGTGAAGAAAAATGAAGAAGAATCAGATGAACAATAAACTTAAACACTGCCCGACCCTCGCACCTGCGGTGCATGGGTCGCACTTGCGCCTTCGCAGGTGCGGAAAATCAATCGCACCTGCGGAAATGGGCTAAGCCACTGAGGTCCGCACCTGCGGAGGCACTGCCGCACCTGCGGAACCGCTTCTGCGAAGAATATGTTGCACATGCGAAATTGGGTTGGCTGGGGCTGGACCGCACCTGCAACTGCTTATCCACACCTGCGGTCTCGCACCTACGGCCCAAGGTTCACAGGTGCGGGCACACCAGAACAGGTGCACCAGCACTGATGTTTCAACTCCAACATCCCGGAACCTCTCCAAAACTTACCCGAGCCGTCGGGGCTCAAAACCAAATATACACGACTTCAAAAATCATCCTACGAACTTATTCGAGTAGTTAAACCACTAATATAACATAAAAACAATGAATTAAACTCAAAAATCTATAGAATTTTCTCAAACTTCATAAACTTAAAGATTCTCCAATTTTGATCTGAAACATGTCAAACCAAGTCCGTTTCTTTCCAAATTTTACAGGTAACTCACATAACAAATATTGAACCTGTTCCAGGCATCAGAACCATAATACGGTCCCGGTAACCCAGATTTCACATCAAAGTTCATTTTCAAAAGTCTTTCTTATTTTTAGAAAACAATTTTCTTTAAAAATTTATTTCTCGGGCTTGGCACCTCGGAATTCGATTCCGGGCATACGCCCAGGTCCCATATTTTCCTACGGACCCTCCGGAACCGTCAAATCACGGGTCTGGGTCCGTTTACCAAAAATGTTGACCAAAGTCAATTTTATTCCATTATTTATCATAAATTCAAAAGTTCAACACATTTTCCATATAAAGTCTTCCCGGCTACACGCTCGGGCTGTGCACACACATCGAGGTGAGATTAATGGAGGCTTTTGGGGCCTCGAAACACAGTTTTTGCTAAATTACACGGTCATCACAATATGCGATACCCGGAGTAATACTCTCTCTCCAACCATGAATTCCACATCACGAAACTTACAGTCGGCATAACTCTTTTGCCTGGACTGAGCTGCACGAAGTCGATCCTGTATAACCTTCACCTTATCTAAGGCCTCCTGAACCAAGTCAGTACCCAAAGAACCGAGCCTCTCCCGGCTCAAACTATCGAACTGGAGACCTGCACCATCTACCATATAATGCCTCACAGGGAGCCATCTGAATGCTCGACTGATAGCTATTATTATAAGAAAACTCCGCTAACGGCAAGAGCGGATCCCACGAACCTCCAAAGTCAAAAACACAAGCGCGGAGCATATCCTCCAATATCTAAATGGTACGCTCAGACTGCCCGTCAATATGAGGGTGAAATACTGTGCTCAACTCTACTCGGGTACCCAACTCATGCCGAACTGTCCTCCAAAAGTGCGAAGTAAATTCCGCACCCCGGTCAGAAATGATAGACACGGGTACACCATGAAGGCGAACAATCTCCCGAATATATAACTCAACCAACCGCTACGAAGTATAAGTACTCGCCATAGGAATGAAATGTGCTGATTTAGTCAGCCTATCCACAATAACCAAAACTGCATCAAATTTCCACTGAGTCCGTGGGGGTCCAACAACGAAGTCCATAGTGATACGCTCCCACATCCACTCGGGAATCTCTATCTGCTGAATCAAACCAACAGATCTTTGATGCTCATACTTTACCTGCTGACAAATTAAGCAACGAGCCATATAAGCAACAATGTCCTTTTTCATCCTTCTCCACTAATAATGCTGCCTCAAATCCTGGTACATTTTGGCTACACCGGGGTGAATCGAATACTTAGAACTGTGAGCCTCCCCAAGGATCAACTCACGAAGGCCATCCATATTAGGCACACATGTACGACCCTCCATCCTCAAAATGCCGTCATCTCTGACTGTAACTCTCTTGGCACCACCGTGCAAAACTGTGTCCCTAAGGACCATCAAATGCGGGTCATCATCCTGCTGATCTCTGATACGCCCAAACAGAGAAGACCGAGTGACTGTACAAGCTAGAACACTGAAGGGCGAAATATTCAACCTCACGAACTGATTTGCCAACGTCTAAATATCTGAAGCTAATGGACTCTCACCAACTGGAATATACGCAAGGTTGCCCATACTCACCGCCTTTTTACTCAATGCATCGGCCATTACATTGACCTTCCCTGAGTGATACAATATGGTTACATCATAATCTTTTAGTAACTCTAACCATCTCCGCCGCCTCAATTTAGATCTTTCTGCTTGAATAAGTACTGGAGACTATGATGGTCAGTAAAAAACTCACAAGGCATGCCATAATGGTAGTGCCTCAAAATTTTTAATGCATGAACAATGGCTGCCAACTCTAACTCATGAACATGGTAATTCTTCTCATGGAGCTTCAGCTGCCGAGACGCATATGCAATCACCTTTCCATCATGCATTAATATTGTACCTAATCCAATACGAGATGCAACACAATACACCGAGCACAATCCTGAACATGTGGGCGTCACCAACACTGGCGCCATAGTCAAATCCATCTTGAGCTTCTGAAAGTTCCACCCACACTCGTCTGACCATTTGAATGGAACACCCTTTCAGCTCAATATGATCTTAATAGTTGTTCATAATCAATTACAGAATCACCAAATAACTTCACGTACTAATAGTCTCCTTTTTACCCTTCACAATACTGATAACGAGATGTGATTCATGAAGACCTCATAATTATATACCCGAATTAATGTGTCTCATTTAACACCACACGGGCGTGCCCATACTTCGTAGGTCAAAGCTCAATAATTATAACACGGATTTGGAAAATTATGCAAAGTTAATTAATTAATTTTTTTATTTACTTATTATCAGTGTTACTTTTATTATTATTTATTCATATATTATTATGATTATCATCTTTATTTTACACATAAATTGTTGAATACGCTTAACAGGCATAACTCCCTACCAGTACTATAGTAAAAGTTTAATTCACAAGGGAGAATTTAAACAAAAGAATTTCTATCACAAGGACCTCGTCCTTACATAACTTCCACCGTGGCTTGTAGCCTAATTTAAACATCTCAAATCATATTAAAATGCGAGGATCTCGTCCTCAATTATGAATCACAAGCAACATGCGTATCGTGCCAATCGAAACATTCCATTTCCTTCCTTTAAATAATTTTCGTTAAACAAAATTCTAACACGTAATGATAGACACAGTTATCTCCATAGAATTGCTCAATACAAGTATTCACATAAGTAGATTTTAGAGTTACGAGGCTCACCCGAGAGTGGAGAATATTGGAAGAATTTTATTAGATATGCATAACCTTATTAAGTTCAGGAAATCATCACTTTATAATAATTGGAGATTGTTCTTGTAATGACACCATTCAATGTAACGACCTCAGTCATACCATAGAAAATATATCAACAAGCTGGGTCTCCACCTCTAGGAATCTGACCTCCACTTTCGACATTCCGACTCCTTTTTCCCTAGCTGGTCATATGAGTTGAGTTATAACTGCAATGAGGCACGTAGCTTGAGTGGACTGATGAAAAATTACTCTCCAAAGTCTAAGATAATTTCTATCACTCTCCGAAATGAAGTATCAACCTGCCCTGAGTCGTACACAAATTTTACAATCATATTTGAGTCCTTTGATGAGTCTGTGAACTTGCTCTTTGGCTAATTGAACCGAAGTAGGAGTATGACAGGATGACTTATTGAAACTGATGGCATATTCTGACACCGTCATATGACCTGACGGAACCGTTCAAACCTTATGCGCCACGTATTATTGAGAGTCCGAGAAACAAATATTTCAAAAGCATTTATGAGAACTGAGTCAAGTAGTTGATATTGCACTGGCTGGTCGTCCTCTTTGTAGGCTTGCCTCAACAACCAGCAACCAATTTCTCCTTCACCATGTTGATTCAACATCAGCTACCCCACTTATTCATATACTCTCCATTCTTCTTTTGGGGTAACTCTCATCTCTATTGACACACAATGATCACAAAAGTAGAGCTCTATACCGATAAATCTTGGCACGAACCATGTAGTCTACAAGCTTGTTAATCATTGTACTCCCTCTGGAGAACCTCAAAATCCGCAATCGTGACTTCCATGCTGAGTAGACCTTCTTTAGATTTAAAGTTGTTTGGATAACTCCTTCGGTACTGAGGTATAGGGTTATTAAGGAGGCATACATACCGCAAGTCCCAACTTCATATCTTGCAAAATATCAGGCCCTATACATTCCAAGCCAAAACCGATATAACACATGACCCCACAATCTATTCCTTGACAATGGAATTCCCTACTTGGCACGAAGCCATAGGTCATAATGTCTGATAATTCACAATGTTAAACATCACAGTTCATATAAATCAACCCTGTTGCTTTCTACTATTCCCTTGTTTTGCAATACTGGAGTACCTATAAATCCTTCTAGAATCTGTATTAGTCCAACATGTACCGACTGAGCTAGAACCTCCGCGTCTAGATCCATTTGAGACTGTACAATAGGTGCTGATGTTCGAGCTTTAGACTGAGCTTCGCTTCTGTCTCTTCCACTAAAGTTAGATGTCATTGGGGCTTCACCTCTTGTACCAATCTGTCAGACTCTACTAAGCTTGTTCGTGAATTTTGATACCTAAGAAACCTAGTGCTATGATACCAACTTGTCACGACCCAAATTCCCAACCTTAGGGATCGTGATGGCGCCTAACACCACACTTGCTAGGCAAGCCAATGTTAGAATTCAATTAACTACTTTGCATTATTTATCCATTTAGACATAATAAAATAATCTAAAGTGAACTGAGTTTATTGACTTTTAATGAATGATTCCCAATATAATAAAAAGAGATAAATAATTAATTTGTTAAACCGAGCCACGAAACTAATCATATAAATGAATCTAAAACTACCCCAGAGTCTGGTTTCACAATTCATGAACTACTAAAGAATACTACACATACTTGGCTGAAAGAAATAATGTAATTGTTCTGAATATAATAAAACATCGTTTATAAAAATAGGAGAAAGACTCTCGGGATCTGCGAACGCCGGAAAATATACCTCGTGTCTCTGAATAAATGAATAGCTGCTCTAAATATCTCTATTGTCGGTCGATACCTGGATCTGCACAAAAGAGTACAAAGTGCAGTATCAGTACAACCGACCCCATGTATTGAGTAAGTTCCGAGCCTAACCTCGACGGAGTAGTGATGAGGCTACGGCGGGGCATTAACAACATATAACATGTGACCATAATATATACACTAACAAAATAAAATAATTCTACACCAACAAGAAAAATATAACTGAGACAATAAATATAAAGCAAGAAGGAATTCTAAACAATTGATTAAGTACTGCAACATAAATAAAATAACTCAGCCGCCTTTCTCAGGTCTCAGCTATAACCAACTCTCATATAATTTTCAAGTTTCCAAACTTTAACTTTAAATAAAAATAGTGCCGAAAATATGAAGAATAG
>MDKI01127185.1:0-89388 GCA_005239505.1 Nicotiana paniculata
TCCCAAAACCGAATAATGTCACTTTAATTGGAAAAACTCCCTTACTACCCCTTCATTAATCCAAGGGGTAGTGGAAAAAGGAGGTGTGACAATTACTACTATGCTTCTCTACTCGACCTCGTTCTTGATATCTTGCTTAACGACTCCTCGATATTGGTCCCTGCTCGACCTCGGACATAACTCGTTCATTCGCATTCACTGAACCTGGTCGAATTGTGACTCATACAGTTAGTCCCTCCGCTTATTGAGGTCGTCTTCTGGTCAACCTCAGTGAGCGGACTTTATAGGCAATCGTTCTGGAGAAATCCCGACGTGATGGTCGAGCAAAAGTGATCATCGTCGAGATTGTGACATGTCGTTCCGAGGGTCGTGGTCAGTGAGGTAGGCATAGGATGACGTCACGGCCACATGCGTCATCATTGCGCATCTTCCCAATGCGCAACATCGTTTCTCTAGCCTTTGTCGCTTCGATTCTAGGGCCACTGGTGGTTATTTGCACTGATTTGTGCGCCCCCATTGTCTATAAATAAAAGGGGGAAAGCTTCTAAATGAAACTTTCGCATTTTTTAGCTTTTTCACCTCTGCATCTTTTTTCTTCTTCTTCTTCATGTGTTCTTGCTCTCCATATCTTCCACCGTCAACACCCTTTTTCTGCTTCCGGCCCCACCGCGCACACACTATCGAAAAATGACCAACTCGATTAATGCTACCCCATTATCGGTGGCAATGCCCTCTAGTGGCGGAGATCTCATGGTTATGGAGGACGAGAGATTCCCCACTATGGAGGAGGTCGTTCCCCGTAACCCAACTTCCAGGACCGACTTCTCCAAAGAGCCCGTTCAGGAACCCGAGTTGGTATTGTCCGAGATGGGGTCGAAGCATATCTCCGCCCTCAAATCCAAATACCACATTCCTGCCCATGTTGATATCGTTCCGGCAGGGGACGATACGATACAAGTTCACCGGCCTGGGTATTGTGCATTCTATGCCTACCCGTTCCTAGTGGGCTATTCTATTCCTCTTCCTCCATTGGCGGAGGAGTTCTGTCATTATTACGGCGTCTTCCCGGCTCAACTTTCCCCTTATATCTACAAGATCTTCCTCATGCTAACGAAGTATGCAGAATTGGTCGGCTGCGAGATTTCCATCCGCCATTTGTTGCATCTCTTTCCGCCCAGCTTCCATAAGGGCACAATGATTCACCTTCGCCACCGCGGACCAAGGGATTGGTGGACGAAATGGACCATAAAGCAAATTGCCGATTTTGGTTTAATTATTTCTTTATCAAAATCGAGGACGTGGTGGCGTGCCCTAGCGGATTCCCCGAGTAGTAGAATTTTGCTCGTATATGTATTCGCTTACTGAATCACGTCTTTTTCTCTTTTTTTCGTGTTTCATGACTTACTTGTTTCTTTCCCTTTCGTGTAGCTAAGAAAAATCCCCTTTACCTAGTCGCCGATATCGCTGACTGGGTGGCACAAGTCCTCCCCTTTACCGTAGGGATTCGTGACTGGGCGTCTTTCAACAAGAAGTTTGGGCCCAAGCCCTCGATCGGTAAGTTGAACCTCGTTTTGTAGATATTCCGAAGTCGTTATGGTTCATCCCCTCTTTGTACTTATGATTCTTTTATTGGTTTCAGGTCGGAGGAATTCCAAGAAGGTGAAGGCCCATGTTCCTGCCTTCCTCCAGGAAGTCACCTCGGCCAAGATGCAATTTGTGTTGGCCGAGTCCGTAAGGAGTGCTCTTCCTCAGACCCTGTCATTTGATGACTCTAGCCCACAGTCTACTGTTATATCAACAGAAACCCCGACCCGCCCGGTGATGGACCTGATAGATGAGTCTTCTCCCGGCGAGGAGGAGACGGTACCGCTGAAGAGACGGAGGGTAGAGACTGGCAGAGTCACCACGGTAGCTGTCGCGCCTGAGGGGACGATCATATTGGACACGGGGTCGACACATCCACAAATTACTGAGGTTGCTCCTGCGCTAGAGATCTCGAAGAGGATAGGGCGTCGGAGGCAGAAGGGGCTGCCACGGGGGGAGAACGGCCATGGACTCCCGTGGTTGGCTCATCGTCTGCGGTTGGGAGAGGCAAACCCGTCATTGTATAAGATGATGGGCCAGGCTCTAATATCGACCCCGAGGAGGTGCAGGCCTTCGAAGAGAGGTTTACTCGAGTGGAGACAAGAACTGAGGGGTCTAACCGTAACATCGTCATCCCTGTGGATTTAAGTCTGCTGGTTAATTCGAAATGGGTGGTCCCAGCTTTTGCCCCTTTGTGCGCGGACTCCGAGAACAGGACGTTGCAGGCGCTGAAGGACGCGGACCCTTCACTAGGCATCTTTGGGTCCCTTCCTACGCTTAACTTTATTCACTTCTTTTACTTTGTTTGCCTTTGTTGATCTTTCTTCTTTTGTTTATCAGGCACTCATTTTGGAGATTGAGCGCGATCGTCGGGAAGAGAAGAAGGCGGCCCTCTATAAGAGGATGGAATCCAAATATAGGGAATACCGTACCAAGCACCGAGCACTGGTCAGCATACTCGGCGAGGACGGTCAATTCCAGACTCTCCGGGATGAGCTGAGACAAAAAAATGAGGAATTGAGGGAGAAGGATAGCGAGCTTGTGCGGGCTATTGGCAGGTGCAACGTGCTCGAAGGGACGTTGAGAGCCAAGGATGATGATCTCGAGGTAAGCAAAGGGATAATGGCCAAGAATGTCAATCTCCGGGCTCAGGTGGGGTCCTTACGGGTCGAGCTTGAGCAGAGTGGAGCCAGAGCCAACTGTTTGAACGACGAGCTGGCCGCTAAAGCTGAGGAGTTGGAGAGAGTTGAGAGATCAAGAACGGCTGTTGTGGTGGAGGCGGCTGCATCAACGGGTGCCCTACGCATCTTCAGATCTGAACGGTCTAGTGAAGCAAAAACATCGGCACTTAAAAAGGCAAGGCTTGAAGAGCGGATAGGTGGTTTAGAGGCTGAGGTCTTAGATCTGAACGAGCAGATTGCCATTATTAAAGTCGATAAGGCGCAACATCAGGACCAACCGTCTACCTCGCATGCTTACACTTATCCCAGTGTGTCACGGAACTTGTATGAGAAGTGGGTTCATGCTGAGGCCCATATATATATATACGGCTCTGATAACGATTGGGAAGGCTTCTGAGGTGAAATTCAAGGATGCTCGTGTCAAGGCACGTTCAGCTCGTGACTCCTGTGGCTACGACCCCGGAACGCTTGGGTTGGATGATAACGAAGACGACATGGACGGGCTCGCATCTGATTCTTGGTATGATGATGAGCATGCTGACGGCGCGGGTGATGGTGGAGATGGTGTTTCTAGACTGGGCGGAGATGATGTGATGTGATGCTTTTGTACTTAGTTTTTGTTCTTTTCTTTATCTTCTTTTTTTTGGAGGAGGGGGGCGCATTTCTGGCCCTTTGTAAGATGTTTTATTTTCTTTGGAATGTAATGACCGACTTTTGTTGTATGTTCTCGGTCTTTTTCGCTTTTCTTCAAATGTTTTTCTTTGTAAGAGTTCCTGACTCTTAGTTGGTACGAACGAGGTCGGCCATTAATTAACTCGAACGAAGTCGGGTGATTGACTCTTTAAATAATTCGACGAGGTCGCCTGTTAATTAATTCGAGCAAGGTCGAATGTTGATCAACTCGAGTGAGGTTGAATGTTAGTCTATTCGAGCAAGGCCGAATGTTTGACTCTTTAAATAATTCGACGAGGTCGAATGTTAATCAATTCGAACGAGGTCGAATGTGGGTCGATTTGAGTGAGGTCAAATGTTTGACTCTTTAAATAATTCGACGAGGTCGAATGTCAATTAATTCGAGCGAGGTCGAATGTTAATCAATTCGAGCGAGGTCGAATGTGAGTCGATTCGAGCAAGGTCGAATGTTAATCAATTCGAGCGAGGTCGAATTTGAGTCGATTCGAGCGAGGTCGAATATTAATCAATTCGAGCGAGGTCGAAAGTGAGTCGATGCGAGCGATCAAATATTTGACTCTTTAAATAATTCGACGATGTCGAATGTTAATCAATTCAAGCGAGGTTGAATATGGGTCGATTAGAGTGATGTCGAATGTTAATCAGCTCGAGCGAGGTCGAATGTGGATTTTGAGATTGGTGTAATATATAAACTTGGCGGAGAAATGAGAAACTCATGTATTTGCGTATTTTCGCTTTGTTTATACATTCATTGGAGAAGTTTACATGTTTTTGCTCTGTTCTCACATACACTGGAGAAGTCCCAGTCTACCTAGTCCCTTCATTGGTGACCTGGAGAAGTAGTCAAGAGGTCGAGCGATGAATATTAACACTTAAACTTTGAGATGCCCTCTTCGTCGCCTCGTTAAAACCCTCCCAGAGAAAACCCAATTGGGACAAAACTCGAGTGAGGGAAAAAGAGTACGACTTGGGGGACGTCTATCTTTAGAAGTTGAAGTATTTGAGGTGGGCGATGTTCCAATTGTTTGTAAGTAGTTTTCCCTCCATTGTTTCTAGCTGGAACGACCATTTGTTTACTGCTGCAGTGAATTTGTATGGGTCGTCCCAATTGGTTCCCAGTTTGCCTTCCCATAGGCCTTTGCTTGCTTGTGTTTTGTATTTGAGTACATAATCTCCGACTTTGAGTGGCCTGACTTTGGATTTTTTGTTGTAGTATAGCTTTGCCTGCTGTTTTTGAGCTATCATTCTTATGTAGGCCATGTCTCGCCGCTCATCGGCTTCGTCGAGGTCTTGCCTTCTGTTTTCATCGTTTCTTGGCCCGCTCTCCTTTGAGTATATTAGACTTGGTTCATAGACTTCGATCGGTATCACTGCATCAGTCCCATAGACTCGTGAGTATGGTGTTTCTCTGTGCTTGTTTTCGCCGTGGTGCGGTATGCCCATAGCACTTCCGACAGTAATTCTGGACACAGTCCCTTGGCGTTCTCGAGCTTCTTTTTCATGATGTTTAATATTGTTTTGTTGGAGGATTCCGCTTGACCGTTGTCCGCGGGATGATATGGTGTGGAGAGTATTCTCTTGATATGCCATTTTTCGAAGAACTCGGCGGTCTTTTTCCTAGTGAACTGGGGTCCGTTGTTGCAACTGATTTCTTTGGGGATGCCAAAGCGGCATATGATATTTCTCCATATGAATGTGATAACTTCTTGCTCGCGTATTTGGGCGAATGCACCTGCTTCTATCCATTTGGAAAAGTAGTCAGTTAAAACTAAAAGAATCGTACATTACCTCGTCCTACTAGGAGGGGTCCGATGATGTCCATTCCCCATTTGATGAAAGGCTAAGGCGAGGTGACTGAGTGGAGGTGCTCGCCTTCTTGGTGAATCATGGGGGCATTTTTTTGGCATTGCTCTCACCTCCTGACAAAGTCGGCGGCCTCCTGCTCGTATGAGGCATATGACGAGGGCTCGATTACCGGTATGAGCTCCGCAGTGGCCTTCGTGTACTTCTTCGAGGAAATGTCGTGTTTGGTTTGGTCCTAAGCATTTTTCTAGGGGACCACCAAACGTTCTTTTGTACAAGTCGTTATTGATGATGATGTATCTCGTCGCCTGCATTCGAAGCTTCTTGGCTTTTTTTTTATCGGGTGGGAGCACTCTTTCCTGCAAATATGAGATAATATGATTGCTACAGTCCCAAGTCATGTTTATAGTTCGTACCTCAATTTTATCTATTGATGAATGGAGGAGAGTGACCACGTTATCTTTTCCATTTATGCTACTAGTAGCTGCCACCAATTTGGCAAGGCCGTCTGCCTCGATGTTTTGCGCTCGAGGTATCTAGTCGAGCTGGCATTCATCAAATTCGAGCAGCAGCTTGCAGATCTCGCCTGATATTTTTGTATCCTTTGTTCTTTGATTTGGAAAGTCCTTGTGACTTGATTGACGATGAGTTGTGAGTCACATCGGAGGACGACCCGTGCTCCGTATTTTAGGGCCAGTTTTAGTCCTGCAATTACGACCTCGTACTCGGACTTATGGTTAGTCATATCGGGACACCGTATGGACTGGCGAATTACTTCGCCTATCGGGACCTCGAGTACGAGTCCCAGTCCATATCCTGATGCGTTGGAGGCGCCATCGGTGTATAGAATCCGTAGGTCGGTTAACTTGACGATGAGTTATGAGTCACATCGAAGGAAGACCTGTCGTGCTTCGAATTTTAGGGCCAGTTTTAGTCCTGCAATTACGGCCTCGTACTCGGCCTTATTATTAGTCATATCAGGACACCGTATGGACTGGTGAATTACTTCGCCTGTCAGGACCTCAAGTACGAGTCCCAGTCCAGATCCTGATGCGTTGGAGGCGCCATCGGTGTATAGAATCCGTAGGTCGGGTAACTTGGGGGAAGTACTAGTGGCTTCCCTTTCGACCTCGGGCATTATTTTAACGCTGAAGTCGGCGACGAAGTCAGCGAGTACTTGCAACTTTATCGTTGTTCGCGGATGATATATTATATCGTGCTCGCTTAACTCGATGGACCATTTAGCCAACCTACCCGACAACTCGGGTTTATGTAGGATGCTCCTTAGAGAAAAGGTCGTGACCACCGAGATTGGGTGGCATTGGGAATAAGGTCTAAGCTTCCATGAAGCTACGATTAAAGCCAAGTCCAGCTTTTCAAGGTGAGGGTACATCGTTTCCGCATCGACCAAAGTTTTGTTAATGTAATAGATTGGAGATTGCGTACCTTTGTTTTCACGGACCAAGACTACGTTCACCGCTGTTGATACCAAATTTTCCCTATATTATTTCCAAAATGCATATATATTTTCAAAATAATGCATGAGCATCAATTAATAGTTTTTCATAATTTTCTGTAATTTTAAAGGATTTTTATTTAATTTATTCCATCATTTTATTATCTAAGTAATTACTAATTGCATCACAAATGATTTTATAATAATTTTATTGCTTAATTCTATAATTTTTATATCTATATTAAGTTTTAATTATTTTATGCATAATCATATTTATATCTTCAGGTTATAATTGCAATAACTTTGCAATAGTAGCCCATGTGTGCATAATTACTTTATTTTTACACGAAAATGACTTTTTTTTATTTTATAATATTAATTAATTATTCTAAATCATTTTCATACATAAATAGCTTTTTCATCATTTATTAAGTATTTTTATAAATTATTTTATCAAACTAATTGGGTATTTAACATATAGCCTCTTTTAATTTGATTTTCGGACCTTAACCCAATTTCCACCACAACCCAACTAAATTAACCCACTAACCCATAACCCATAACCCATGAGATCAACGGTCCAGGATATTCTTTCCATTTTTAATTAACCAAACGACCCCAAAACCCTACACATTCTTCTAAAACGGTCGCCCTTGAAACCTCTTCCTCCTCTCTTCTCTCTCACCCTCCTCCTAACCCTAGCCCGCCGTCAGTGAAACCCCTTCGATTCATGGGTTTTCTCTTCAATTTCAGGCCTTACCCAGCCTCATATATCTACTGGTGTTATGATTTTCGTATTGCTTTATGGAATCTCAAAGAGATTCAAACCAGTTGGTTCAAATCCCTCATGTTCTCGATGAATCTGTCTGTGTTCACTCCTATATCTGTGAGTACTAATACCTTCATGTTTATGGCTTCAAATCTCTGGTTCAAACCAGATTTTTCTCACCTCTGTTCATTTTTTTTTACATAACCTAACTATTTCTGGCTAAATCCGTTCAGATCTCTTTAGATCTGAAGCGCCTTGAGTTTGTTTATTACTTTTCCTTTAAGATTCTGCTGTTTTTTCCTATCAATGTTAACCGATTTTCTTTTTTCCTAAAAGCTAGGGTTTCAATTTTTCTTTTTTTAAAGAAGTTTCTGCAAAAATGTTTTAAAATATTTAAGTGTTTAACTCCGATTTTCTTCCTTTACTTTTTCGACTGATTTTCATCTCTATGTCTTTATGTCCTAAGGTTTCTAATTATTCTACGGCTTGCTATAATGTTTGCTCGTTTACTTTGGTTGTCAATTAAACTGATTTACTTGCTTAATTAGGGTTCGAAATTGTACTTTTTTTTAAAACTGATATCTCTCTGCAAGATTTTTACCTATTTTTTCCTTATATGTGATTCGTAATTGGTACTACTTTTCTTAATCATATTACTGGCCTGATTTCTGGGCTTTGATTGTTATGATCGACCTATAAGTGATCTCTGGTCTTATTGCTTCCCTTATTAAACCTCAATCTTGGCTGCTAATTGATTCTCCTTAATCTAAGTGATACTTCCGTCATTCTTTCCTATTAATTGATTTGTATTGATTGATTAGTTGATTTTTGCATACCTTATTTGTGTGCCATTGATTTGCCTGTCTTATTTCGTTTACTCTACTGTATGCTATATAAACCTTTCATTGTTTTGATTTTCAAACACACGCTGAGACACAAGCTCACTCTTACAAACATACACTTACACACACTTACACACTTACACACACTTAAGTTCTTTCTATCACTCTCATTTGTTGCATTGTCTAGCCGGCTGAAAGCCAAGGCTAGATTTTTTGATTCAAATTGCCATCTCCTTCCTGTTTACTCTCTCCCTAACTGGTATGCCTTAGTTCCTGTTATTTTGTTCTATTATATATGTTATGTAGTCAGTTTATCATAGACCTCGACATACTTCTGTTTGGATACTTGATTCTTGACCGTCTCTTTCTCAACTAATATGCCTTAGTTCTTATTATCTTGTTCTTTTCTATGATAATTATATGATTAGTTTATTTTAAACCTCGATATGCTTCTGTTTGCCATATAGTTCCTGTTTATTTCTCTCTCAACTAACATGCCTCAATTCCTGTTAACCTACTCTGTTATGTGTGCTTACCTTAGCATGTTTCTGTCTGATCCATGGTTTTTGTTTACCTCTTTCTAGACTAGTATGCTTTAGTTCATGTTCTATGTGTTTGTTTGTTTAGATACTTCAAACTTCAACATGTTTATATGGACTCACCTATTGGTAATTAATGAACTAAGTAATTTTCAGTAATGTGAAACTTTGTTTGATTCATTTATATGTTCCCTACTCTGAACATGTTTAGATATTGCAAGCATACTGTCGGGTTTTTTTTGTAACCGAAGTGTCCTTGCTCTTTTTGTGATTGCTTTAATTACTGGTATAGTAGTTATGTTCGAATCAGTGCCAATCTGTTTGGATTCTGCTTGTCTAGGTGGAGTTCTGTTTCTGTTTGCTCCTGGAAAAAACTGTTTTCTAAAACTGCCCCTACCCCTTATATACTATTTTCAAACTTCTACTCTTAGTTATCTAGGTTCCTACCACCCCCAATGTGAGCATTGCATAGGGTCCTTGAGACACCTCCGAACTCTGACACATTGGGGCTGGTCTTCCAATCTTTTACAAACTGTTGTTCTGAGTAAGGTTTTGGTATGAGCATTGCCCGGGGTCCCTGAGGCCATTGGGAACTTTGACACACTAGAAGCCCAATATATTTTTGTGTATCATGGATGGATCACCTGTATACTACACACTTTCTTTGCTTAAAAGCCTGGTTTCTAGGTTAATATTGGGCTTGCTAAGGCTCCCTATGGTGTAATGATTTTTACTATGTAATTTATTCATTATTGGGCTGTAATAATGTAATAATCTCTGTAATAAACAGATTTGGGGTTATTAGTAAAAAGTTGGGGGTTGTGTGGGGGGGGGGGTTCTATATATCTTTGTTCAAGCTCGGGTAGAAATCCTGCCTATAGGTCCATTCTGTTGATTACTTATGTGCATGCTACTGTTTTTTTAGAGATCCTGCCCATAGGATTTCCTTCTGACTGTTTATGATTCTGAATTTTCATATTTTTGGCATGTTAGAGACACTGTCTATAGGTCCTTTATAATTCTGCATTAGAATCTTTGTTCATAGGATCAACACATATTTCCAATCTCAATGTGCATTAATGGTCATGTATATAGGATTATATTTGTTTGAGCTAATAAACTTCCTGGCAATTAGCTTTAAGAATTCCGCCCCAACGTGATTAATAGATATCATGCCTATAGAAATAAAAATCAGTTTCAACTTATATACCATGCCCACAGGAATAAAAGGAATCAGTTTCAAAACCTAGAAATCATGTCTATAGGGTTTAAACTAATAGATATCATGCATATAGGGTAAATCAGTTGTAAGTTTAGAAATCATGCTTGTAATCAGTTTCAACACTTAGAATTCATGCCTATAGGAGTTAACTAATTCTGCAAAAATAGAGTGCATGCCTATATGATCTAAAGAGATAAATACCCGTATGTTAAAATTAGTAACTCGTTGTTACAGGTCTACAATTAACAGTTGTAGATACCATGCCTATAGAATCCTGTTCTGGTTATCACTTAGGCAAACCTGTAGGTTTATTAAGAATTCTGGGCCTAAAACTGTGATCTCTTGCTGCTTGAAATTTGTCCAGATTCAGAAGTTAATCAAAATCAGTAGGCAAATTGATAGGTCCCGATGCTCGACTTAAACAAACTTCTTCTCTATATTCTATTTCTTCCCATCTAGATATCCTGCCTATAGGATTCTAAATTAATGAAATTTGTTGATTGAACTGCGTGCATTTGTTGACTATTTGCGGAGGTTAACATGAGCCTTTAGTTGCTCTCCTGTGACAGTCCTATTTGAATTTTGTTTGACGCCTAGATTTTTCTCATTTTAAGCAACCCATGCCAGTCTAGAACCACCTTAAATAGAGGTCCTAAACACCTCCAGGACCATAGGAAAGAGACGGGTAGTGCACGCATAAGGCACGAGTTAGAAGCTACTAGAACGCTTAAGTAACAACTGAAAGATATTAATTGGGTAGTACAGGAGATGATGACATGTGCGCTAATACTATGTGTAGCACCCCACCTGGGGAAAGTTACCAAGTATTGCATGGAAATGATCCTATTGGCTAAAAAACTTAGGACCCCTTTAATTCCTGTTTTAAAATAATAGTTGTCTAAATTGCTTTATTTTCCTTTAAAGATTAATTCGCTTAATTAAGTTCGGTCGGGACCCAGCATTGTGGACCTAGAAGAGTGCCTAACACCTTCCTCTCAAGGTAATTTTGAGCCCTTACCCGATCTCTGGTGATGCAAACTAGTTTCATGTGTTAATTACTATAGGTGCCCTAACTCACCTTACTCCGTTAGGTGGCGACTCTTCAAATCCCATATACCATTCAAAAAGGAAGGTAGTTGTCTTAGAAATGTCGAAACCCCGATTTCGCGCGAGAAAGAAGGGGCGCGAAAACCACAACGTCAGACATGGCCAGGTATATTAAGAGGCGTTCTCCTGGTTCCGCCTTGGAAAGTAACGCAGGTGAGGACATGTATGCTTTTAATTCTCTTAGGGCATTGGCGCACTTGAAATTCCGCTGGAGTCCGTTGTCCTTCTTGAGTACGCCGAAGAATTTGTGGCATCTATCAGAGGATCGTGAGATGAACCTCGATAGGGAGGCTATATGGCCAGTCAACTTTTGCACCTGCTTCTTGCTGGTAAATTTTTCAAGTATTCCTCTATAGCTTTGATCTGGTTCGGGTTAACCGCAATGCCTCTCTGCGACACCAAAAAGTCGAGGAACTTTCCTGAGGTCATGCCGAATGCGCATTTCTTGGGGTTCAACTTCATGCCATATCACCTAAGTATGTCGAAGGCCTCCCTCAGGTGGCCAATGTGGTCCCCTTTTCTTTTCGACTTGACCAACATGTCGTCTATATATACTTACATCGTCTTGTCGAGTTGCTCTTTGAACATTTTGGTTACTAGTATCTGATAGGTTGCCCCTGCATTTTTCAGCCCGAACGGCATGACTCTGTAGCAGTACGTCCCTTGTTGGTGATGAAAGTGTTTTTTTCCTGGTCCACCTCTTCCATGAGGATTTGGTTATAACCTGAGTAGGCGTCCAAGAAACTTAACAGGTCGTGCCCCGTTGTTGCGTCAATGAGCTAATCAATGTGAGGGAATGAGAATGAATCTTTCGGGAAGCCCTTGTTCAGACCTGTGAAGTACACGCACATGCGCCATTTCCTGTTTTTCTTTTTCACCATGACCACGTTGGTGACCCATTGGGTTTACTTTGACTCTCTGATAGAACAGTTTGCAAGCAATTTTTCTACCTTTTTGCGGACGACATCATTTATTGTGGCGTTGAATTTTCTTCTGGTCTGCCGTACCGGAGGGTAGAGTAGGTCGACATTCAGCTTGTGTGTTGCTATTTCCTTCGGGATGCCTGGCATATCTACATGGGAGAAGGCAAACAAGTTCGCGTTGTTAGTTAAAAATTGATGGAATTTACCTGGTTCTTGGAGTTTGTGGCCGATGTAAGCATTTTTATTATGGTCGCTTTTATCCAGCTGAATGGGATTGAGTTCTTCCACAGTTGATCTCGTGGCTTCCACGACGTCGGGGTCTTTAATGACGTCTCCTGTGTTTATTATTGCCTGACCCCGACCTTGCTATTTCTACGCTTCTGCGCCTTTGCCTTTCAACTGTTCAGTGTATGTGCAGTCTTGGGCGATGCGATAGCATTCTTGGGTTGTGCGCTGCTTGCCTCAAATGGTGAAAACTCCCCATGGGGTGGGAAACTTGATGACCTGATACAGGTTGGACGAGATGGACCTCATGACGTGTATCCAGGGTTGTCCTATGATGGCGTTGTACGTTGTGTCTTGATTCATGATGTGGAATGTTGTTTCTAGGATGATACCACCAGCCAGAACGGGCAGTATGATCTCTCTAGAGGTACGCTCAACTGCATTGTTAAAACCTGTCAGTGTTATGCAGCATGGTACTATCTTATCCTCGAGTCTCATCTGCGCGAGAACTCTTGGATGGATAATACACGCGTCACTTCCGTCATCTAACATAATCCGTTTTACATCGGCGTTTGAGATTCGTAAAGTAATAACAAGAGCATCATAGTCAGGGAAGTTCAAACCGCGGTATCCGACTTATCTAAGATAATACTTTCTTCGAGGTCGTCATATCGTTCATAGGTGATCGACCACTTTAACTTGTGGGTGGTTGTCAATTTCATGTGATTGATCGTTGTATCGTCGCCTACACCAATAATCATCTAGATGGTGCGGGCTGGGGAGGTTGGTTTTGGGGGGCCCTGACGTTGTTCCCGCCCACAGGAAAAATTGGCTCTTTCTCGGTCGCTCATCAGCTCCCTTAAATGACCTTAGTGGAGCATGTTTACTACCTCTTGCCTCAAGGCGATTCAGTTATCGGTCTTATGGACTCGCTCCTGATGGAATTCACAGAGGGCATTCAGCTTTCATGTGTTTGGGTCAGACTTCATCTTTTGCGGCCATTTCACCTTAGGGACGAGCTTCTTTAGTGCGTAGACGATCACTGAAGGAGAAACACAAAAATATGAGCAGATAACAGTGGAGGCATACCTCTTTTGTTTCGGTGAGTCCCTGTCTGTGACTAGATGGGCCATCGCCATAGCGGGGTGGGGGGAATGGGGGTGGTAGGGTGGTAGGACGGTCGTTCTGATGTACGGATGATGCCTTTCGCGATTGAGGCGCGAACCTACATGGTCCCTTCGTATGTCATTTTGGCGGTCTTTTCTTGACTCCATCTGGACCGATGTCAACCGTTGGGTTGGTCCGTTAAGGTCGTCCTCCTCCGCTCTCACCTCGGCACAGTAAGCGTTGTGTATTTCTTCCCAGGTAGTGGGGGGATATTTCATGAACCTGCTCAACAGTTTTTTAGTTGCCCTCGACCCACTTATGTTCAACCTATTCTGGAAAGCTACTACCGCCATTCTCTCTGACACGTTTGGAAGGGTCGTGATCACTATGTTGAAGTTGAACCGGGCAAGGAATTCCCTAAGTCCTTCGTCGGGTGACTGTTTAATGGCTAATATGTCATTCACCCTGGCTTCTATTTTCTTGGCCTTGGAATGGACGACGACGAACTTGTCAACCATCTCCTCAAATGTTTCTATGGAACGTGTTGGTAGTTGTGAGTACCATGTTAGGGCTCCCCCGGTTAGGGTTTCACCGAACTTCTTTAGTAGTACCGATGACACTTGTTCTTTGGTGAGGTCATTGTCTTTCGCTGCGGTGACGTAGTGGATGATGTGATCTTCAGGGTCCGTTGTGCCGTCATATATTTTTAAGTATGGAGGCATCTTAAATGTTTTGGGTATAACATGTGGTGCAGCCTCCTCTCTATATGGTTGTTCCACGAATCGGCCGACGTCCCGTTTGACAGGAGTTTTAGGGCGCCTTATATCTTATCAACCATCTCTTGGTGTTCCATCATTTGGTCGCGGAGTGTTTTATTCTCGTTCTCCATCTCCTCCATTTTTCTTAAAATATAAGCGAGGGCATCAGTACCTGCATCATTAACAGTGTGAGTGGTACCTGCTGGAGGAGGAACGTGTTGCTCGTTGGTGTCTACTCGTGCATCGTTTCTACTCGCCCCTGAGCGGGTTTGTCGAGTATGTTGTTCAGTGTACTCATCAACCACGCCTCCAGTAATTTTTCACTGCTGTTGATGCTTCTTCTGTCGTGGACGTAGAGGCCCCTTTCCCATGAGAGTCAGTAACGCTACCATGAGGGGGGGGGAGGTGAATCACTTCGCCGGGGTGAAACGCTCCGCGTCACATTCTCCTCGCCATCTCTGTTAACCTCGTTGATGATGCTTAGGAGGTTAGCAGTGAGGCTTGCTACTGCCTTCAATCTTCCTTCTCCATTTCATGCCATGTTAGGTCGTGCAAGTAGGAAAAAGGAAGTTCTATTTTTTTAGATCTAGAAGAAACTAAAGTTTTAACTAGAAAATCCCCACAGACGGCGTCAAATTGTTTGACCAAAAAGTTTTAAGCTTTTTTGTTAAACTAATTAAATAAGATGATAATTGGCAAATCCTAGTCAAATGTAATAAATCCTAGATCTGAAATTATTTGATGTCAATGATAAGAGACCACATTCAAGGCTATTATATATCTAGGAGATATTTAATAATTGTCAATGAATGAGGGAGCAATGGTAAGCAATAAATATGACAAATGACAATAAATGTAAATAAGAAGAATGATTCATACAAATATTGAATAATATGGATGATTCATTCTTATGACAACAACGTGTGATAACTAAATATGAAAATGGATAAAGTGTTCTTGGACCTTGTGAGTCGAAAGGTAGAATAAACACCAAATTAGTACAACAGTAAAACAAGCTTTTTGTATTGTTTCTCAAAAGTCAACCTCTTACGAGTGTTCTTCTCATAAAGTAAATCTCCTTTTTGTTCCTTATCTCTTACTATTTATATGGAATATTCCTAGAAAATCCTAAAAAGTACAATCAAAGGAATATTCAGTTGAATATTCCTTTCGGTAATTCCAAGACTATCCTAGTCATTACTACTATGCTTCTCTAATCGACCTCGGTCTTGATATCTTGCTTAATGACTCGTCGCTATTGGTCCTTGCTCGATCTCGACCAGGGGAGGATCCACCCTATTATACGTGGGTTCACGTAAACCCAGTAACTTTTGCATATAATTTATATATATATATATATATATATATATTAAAAAGTTAACTAAATATCCATAATTAGTTGGTTGTGAACCCAATTACTTATTGTATATTTACTTAAGACCGATATAGAAACTCATAAATATTAAATTCTGAATCCGCCTCTAATCTCGGCCATAACTCGTTCATTCGCATTCGCTGAGCCCGGTCGAATTTTGACCCATCCATTATCTACACTATCTTAACACGACTTACCATTTAAATCAAATCTACAACTGCAAATCCAGTTTGTTTTTTTGTATTTCTAGCCTTTTCATGCTAAAGATACAGTATTTGTCCAGTGTATTTTTTTATTTGGAAGGTGATAATATTCTTTTATCTTATGATAATACTTAAATAAAGAGACGATCGTAGTATTATTTCGAATACCATATGCTTGACAACTGATGCTATATTGACCACAAAATCACATAACGTTGTCGATTTTGCTGTTTCGATAAACATTGTTTTAGTAATACAATAACTAAAAGTTGCACTTCTGATACTGCAATATCTCGTGTTTACTGTGTATCATACAGAATTATAGGGAGATATTTGGAATATTTTAATATTAATTGTACAAATATCGATATAGGAGTCTCTTTATTGTCAGTCATAATCAAAGCACTTGACCTTTGAAATGGAAATGTGAGACATCCACCCCCATTTTGAATGCCAGCAACAGAAGAGACAATCAACGCTGACCAAGCAAATCTGCAAATGAGTTGAACCGAATATAAGTTAAAAAAAAGAAAAACGATTGACAAGAACATAATTCTATATATTTTCTTGGGCGACGATGCTTGTTGGAGTATTTGTTTGTCATGAACAGAACCATATCACAATCAAAATGCATGCTTGTCATGAAGTTAGTAACATGTGCATTTGTGTTGGTTTTTAAGCTTAGTATAGCTTAATTTTAAGCTTAGTATAACTTAATTTTAAGCTTAGTATAGCTTAATTTTAAGCTTAGTCTAGTTTAAAGAGAGTGAATGAAAAATGGTGGGAAAAAAAATTGTGAAAAGTGAAATTTTGAATTAGTGTATTTTGTCTCTCATTGGAAGAAGGAAATAAAATCTATGTGTATATATATAGAGAAGCTCTTCTTCTAGCTCTTAAAGAGTTGAGAAGAAGGCAAGTCTCGCGCCGTCGTCGTCGTCACTCGTTCGCTTGGCTTCAGCTTCGGCTTGATTAAACTTTTTGGACAAAATTCTTTTCAAATTACTTAATTAATTAATCTTCTTCTTCTGCATAAAAAATTCCAGTGTGTTTTACAGCCTTCGAGTGGTTCGCTGTTCACCAGCGTTTTTGGTACCGATACGCTGGTGAGTTAAATCGTTCTATCCTGGGAGGATATATTCCAACATCTCGGGTACTTTAGGGGAATAATTTTCTTAAGGACACACTGTGTATTCAGTGGGCTCGGTTTATTCTTATATTATTTTTCATAGAAAAAACCTAAGAACGCCTGGACTAGCGCGCCCGCGCTCAGCTCGCGCTAGTGGTCGCACTAGTTAGGTTTCTCACTGTCTCTGGTATATTCCACTAGCACGGGCGCTAATCCCGCGCTAGAGTCCGCGCTAGTGAGGTTTCTTACTGTTTCTGTATTTTTCAGAAATTATTATTGTTTTATTTTACAACAATATAGATTGTATAACAATCTTAAGGAAATTATATTTTTATTATATTCTGTTTGTGGAGATTAAAAACCTTTGTGTTTTCGACTCCGTCTGAATTTTACTATTCTGATTTCAAGATATAAAAACTTCATCAGAATTTTGAAATTCAGAAAAACGATTTGAAGAACATAAAAACTCTATGGTTTTCTGTGAAACAATATATAAAAACTTTGTTTTTTATTTATTATATATACTGTTTATTGTTGATTACAATATTGTTTATTGTTCTAGTTTTGCCATTGATTGAACTCTTCTGTTGTTGACAGTGAGAAATGACAATTGATAACGGAAGTTCTTCTGCGACTGTTGCGGCAACAACGATAGCCTCGTCGAGCTGAACTATTGTTCCACCGGCAGAAAAACGGGGGATATTTTCTGGAGCCAACTTCAAAGGATGGCAGCAAAGGGTGTTCTTCTGGTTTACCACACTTGGTATGCAGAAATTCACTAGCGAAGAGCCTCCAGTGCCTACTGCGGACATGCTAGACAATGAAAAGTTCATGATTTTTGAGGCGTGGAAACATGCAGATTTTCTTTGCGAATACTATATTTTAAGTGCTTTAGAGGATGACTTGTACAATGTGTACAGTGCGATAAATACTTCGAAAGAATTATGGGACGCACTTGAGAAGAAGTACAAGACAGAAGATACATGCTTGAAGAAGTTCGTGGTTGCCAAGTTTCTAGACTATAAAATGATAGATAGTAAAACTGTGGGAACCCAAGTTCAGGAACTTCAACTTATTTTTCATGACCTTATTGATGAAGGTATGGTCGTGAATGAAGCATTGCAAGTGGCTGCAATGATTGAAAAGTTGTCTCATTCGTAGAGAGATTTCAAGAATTATCTCAAGCAAAAGCGCAAAGAAATGAAGTTGGAAGATCTTGTGATTCGTCTCAAGATTGAGGAAGACAACAAAACAGCCGAGAAGAAGTCTCGTGGAAATTCAACAATCATGGGAGCTAATATCGTTGAAGAAACTGCTCCAAAAAGTAAGAAGAGGAAGAGATCTTCTGGACAGACTAAGGAGCAGAACAAAAAGAAATTCAAGGGCAACTGCCACAATTATGGAAGAGTTGGTCATAAAGCCCCTGATTGCCACTTCCCGAGAAAGAATAAGAAGAAGGGACATGCCAACATAATGGAGAAAAATGATGACATTGATGATCTTTGTGCAATGCTTTCGGAATGCAACTTAGTTGGAAATCCGAAGGAGTGGTGGATTAACTCCGGAGCTACTTGACATGTTTGTGCTGTCAAAGAAGCATTTGCGACTTACTCTATTGTTGGTACCGAAGAAGAGATTTCCATGGGAAATAACTCAACAGCCAAGATTGAAGGTTATGGGAAGATTTTCCTAAAGATGACTTCCAACAAGGTGTTAATGCTCAACAACGTTCTTCATGTTCCTACTATTAGGAAGAATTTAGTTTCTACTTCTTTACTGGTGAATAATGGATTCAAATGTGTATTTGTTTCTGATAAAGTTGTTGTAAGCAAGAATGAATTGTATGTTGGAAAAGGCTACCTCACGGAGGGCCTTTTTAAACTCAATGTAATGGCTGTTGATACTATGAATAAAATTTCAGCTTCTTCTTATTTGTTGGAGTCAAATGATTTATGGCATATTCGTTTAGGGCATGTCAATTATAAAACCTTGCGGAAGTTAATTAATTTAGAAGTATTGCCTAAATTCGAGTGTAATAAATCGAAATGTCAAATATATGTTGAATCTAAGTTTGTAAAACATCCTTATAAGTCCGTTGAAAGGATTTCAAATCCTTTAGACTTAATTCATACTGACATTTGCGATATGAAGTCGACATCATCTCGAGGTGGAAAAAATTATTTTATTAATTTTATTGATGATTGCACTCGGTATTATTATGTTTATTTGCTTAATAGTAAGGATGAATTAATTTAAGCATTTAAGCAATACAAGAATGAAGTAGAGAATTAATTGAATAAAAAGATCAAAATGATTAGAACTGATAGAGGTGGAGAATATGAATCTCCGTTTGCAGAAATATGTTCGGAATATGGAATTATCCATCAAACTACTGCACCTTACACACCTCAATCCAACGGAATTGCGGAAAGGAAAAATCGGACATTAAAAGAAATGATGAATTCTTTATTAATAAGTTCCGGATTACCGCAAAGTTTGTGGGGAAGCTATCCTTACAGCTAACCGAATATTCAACAGAGTACCCCACAGCAAAACACAATCTATTCCATATGAAGAGGCAGTCAATAGTGAGACTCAATCAATTTTGGATATCATACACGGGAATTGGTTGATCTTCCTTCAGGAAATAAGCCTTTAGGTTCGAAATGGATCTTTAAACGGAAAATGAAAGCCGATGACACTATTGACAAATATAAGTCAAGACTTGTGGTCAAAGGTTATAGACAAAAATAAGGCCTTGATTACTTTGACACTTACTCGCCAGTAACGAGGATAACATCTATTAGGATGCTAGTGGCATTAGCGACTGTGTATGGTCTTGAAATCCATCAAATGGATGCTAAAACAACTTTCTTAGATGGAGAATTGGAGGAAGAGATTTACATGGAACAACCCGAGGGTTTTGTGGTTCCTGGTAAAGAAAAGAAAGTGTGCAAACTTGTTAAGTCACTTTATAGACTTAAGCAAGCACCCAAACAATGGCATGCCAAATTTGACCAAACAATGTTGGCAAGTGGTTTTAAAATCAACGAGTGCGATAAATGTGTTTACATTAAAAACACTTCAGGTCATGAAGTCATTGTTTGTTTATATGTTGATGACATGTTGATAATAAGCAAAAGTATGGCAGATATAAATGCTACAAAACACATGTTGGCCAACAAATTCGACATGAAAGACTTAGGAGTTGCTGATGTGATCTTAGGAATCAGAATTCACAAAACTCCACAAGGTCTAGTATTATCACAATCTCACTACATTGAAAAAGTACTTGACAAATTCAAGTATTTGGATTTCAAAATTGTCAAGACTCCAATTGACGTGAGTTATGCACTTCAAAAGAATGAAGGTGAAAGTGACTCACAACTGGACTATGCTAGAGTATTGGGAAGTTTGATGTATATCATGAATTGTACGCGACCAGATATAGCATGTGTTATTAGCAAACTGAGTCAATTTACAAGTAATCCCAATCACATACATTGGATGGCAATGAAACGAGTTTTGGGGTATCTGAAACATACCAAAAACTATGCCTTGCATTATAACAAATATCCCTCAATGATTGAGGGATATAATGATGCAATTTGGATCACCGGATCATCTGAAGTTAAATCCACGAGTGGATATATTTTCACAATTGGGGTAGAGCAGTGTCTTGGAAATAATCCAAACAAACGTGCATCGCCCGTTCTACAATGGAATATGAATTTATAGCTTTAGATAAGGCTGGCGAAGAAGCTGAATGGCTCCGAAATTTCTTGGAAGATATTCCATTTTGGCCCAAACCTTTGGCACCTATTTGTATACATTGTGATAGTCAAACGGCAATAGGCAGGGCAGGAAGCGTTATGTATAACGGAAAATCTCGTCATATACGACGGAGACATAATACCATTATATAACTACTCTCTAGTGGTGTTATCACAATTGACTACGTAAAGTCAAGGGATAACGTGTCATATCCACTTAAAAAATGCCTATCTAGAGAGGCAGTTGAAAGATCATCAAAGGGAATGAGGTTAAGGCCTATGACAAGTCATCATGGCGGTAACTCTACCTAGTTGACTGGAGATTCCAAGAGCTAGGTTCAAAGAGATCAAACAAAGTTATGAATGACGGTTTAACATTGTCAAATAACTCAGCCCATTCTCGTGATGAAGATAATGTTCAGAAATAAAGGTAAAGCATTAAGGCTTTTTGATGAGTCAATAAAGCTTAAAGCTTTTTAATGATTTTCTAAGTCTGACAGGATATAACCAGATAGTGTGTCTTTAGGATTACACGTTTAGGAATCACCTATGTGAGTGTGGAGTGTAAGTCGCTTTAAGGGGAATGAAAGTAAAGGCCTATTCTCCAAGCACTCATGAAACCAGGCGGTGTTCATGGCTGAAACGAACACAAACGTGAGAACCATAGATGGTTAAGGATTGATTGTGTGGCTTATGTTGTCTAGGTATACAACAAAACTCGACGGTTCAAAGATCTCACATCTACCGATTGACCGAGTATATCCGATATAAGTTCACTACGGAAAGTTCAAAGGGAAACCTACTTATCCAGATGCAATTAATTCTTGCATGTAAAACACATATACGTCCGTGCATTTCTTTAATTTTATGGCCATTCCCCATTCGTGTGGGGGATTGTTGGTCTTAAGCTTAGTGTAGCTTAATTTTAAGCTTGGTGTAGCTTAAAGAGAGTGAATGGAAAATGGTGGGAAAAGAAATGGAGAGAAGTGAATTTTTGAATTAGTGCACTTTGTCCCTCGTTGGAAGAAGGAAAGAAAATCTATGTGTATATAGAGAAGCTCTTTTTCTAGCTCTTAAAGAGTTGAGAAGAAGGCAAGCCTCGCGCCGTCGTCGTCGCTCGCTCCGCTCGGCTTCGACTTCGGATTTGATTCTTTTCAAATTATTTAATTAATGAAAAAGTTCGAATCTGGAATGACCCACGACCCGGTCCGGTCCAACACGTCTTCTTTCCTGGATTATTTTAAATCCATTTTTAAATTTCTCGCAATATTCATACCTGTTCAAAACAAGTATGGCTGTTCTGAAGGGATTCACACCAGTTCCAACAGTTATGGCTGTTCTGAAAGGTTGCAAAACCTTTTCAGAAACAGTACTAAATTTGCTATAAATATACCTTGAATCCCAGAATTTTTACTTACTAAATTTTCTGATCTTCTTCTGCACAAAATATTCCAGTGTGTTTTACAGCCTTCGAGTGGTTCGTTGTTCACCGGCGTTTTTGGTACTGATACGCTGGTGAGTTAAATCGTTCTATCCTGGGAGGATATATTCCAACACCTCGGGTACTTGAGGGGAATAATTTCCTTAACGACACACTGTGTATTCAATGGGCTCGGTTTGTTCTTATATTATTTTTCATAGAAAAAAACTAAGGACGCTTGGACTAGTGCGCCCGCGCTCAGCTCGCGTTAGTTAGGTTCCTCAGTGTCCCTGGCATATTCCACTAGCGCGGCTGCGCTAATCCGCGCTAGTGAGGTTTCTTACTGTTTCTGTGTTTTTCAGAAATTATTATTGTTTTATTTTACAGCAATACAAATTACTAACATTCGGCACCATTTTAATTTAGATGTAACATTAGTAAAATCTTCGGATTTTCACGTTTATATTTATATTTTGCATGAAAAATATTAAATTTAGATAAATTAACAGCCGAAGAGCTGCATCCGTAACTGCACATATATATATATATATTTGCCTGAAAGATTCCATTAATACCGGTAACTTGGTATCCATTATCCTCTTTAGGAATTTTCAAGGAAAAACAAACAATAATCATTGCAAATATATAATTTTTTATTGGTAAGCATAAAGAGGCCCAAAAAAGAAAAAACAAGATGACCAAATTCAACAAGATATCACTGGAATTACAATCACAAAAAACCAACCCACATGCATTATGCAATTTATTGATTGGTTAAAATGTTAATCGCTACATCTAACTCAATTATGACTTCCTTTGAATTGGGCAGAGAAATAGAAAAAGGAAGAAAATTGTAATCTTCCATTGTCTGTGGTGGAAAGGACAGAAAAAACGGAAATTAAGAAATGAAACGTTTCTCTTTGACTCACAAAAGAGTTGTTCAATTTATTATTTCCCTTCACATTTATCTTTCTAGCAAAGCAATGTTAGGAGAAGTGTTAAATGTTTTCCTAATTGTCTTTTATACGTTTTCTCTCTTTAGTTTCTTTTATTTCCTAGTTTGTACTTTGTACACTGCATCTTAGCGCTAGCAATATGGAAATTAATTTCGTATAATAAATGAGCACAAAGGGACGATATAATATGAAGTTTAAGTCCATTATTTTTAAATATAAAAATATATGGTATCTTTTCTTTAAGATAATATAAACCAAAAAAAGAAGTAATAAGTAATTGTATATACTCTCTTTAATACTTGACAATGATTTAACCATATCATGGTTAATTGTACCGGCCAGTGGACCTGACTATCTTTTTTCCTAAATTTTCAGCTATAAAGTAGAGTCAGAGCTACATTCTTCAACCCTTATTATTAGCACAGTCCACAAAGTAGTAAACTGATCGAGTGGAGAGGTATGGCAATTCCCAATATGCGGATCCCTAGTCGGCAGCTGTTTATCGACGGTGAATGGAGAGAACCCGTCAAGAAGAACCGCTTACCCGTCATCAATCCCGCCACTGAAGAAATCATTGGTATTTGAATTTTTTTAGCTTTAATTTCAAAGATCTCTTGCTATCTATTGGATCATCCAGATATTCTGCTAAGGCGTTTTGACAACTTTTGGTAAATCAAACTTTTGTTTCAAGATTTGCGAGTGTTTAGCGGTAGGAAGTAGAATCTTTTCTGAAATATCCCTCAAACTACTAGTTCAGACATATTCTTTTTAAAAAAACTTTTTTGCAAAAAACTTATAAATAAGCACGTCTTCGGATCTAATTTTTTGCAAGAAAAGTTCCATAAACAAACGCCTGGAAATGAATGAGTTCTTGTTTGATCCCGATTGTGTTTGTTGATGTTGTTGTATTTTCAGGGTATATTCCGGCAGCTACACCGGAGGATGTAGATATCGCCGTCAAAGCTGCACGGAGAGCGCTTGGTCGAAATGACTGGGGTTCTACAACTGGAGCAGAGCGTGCTAAGTATCTTCGTGCTATTGCTGCAAAGGTTTGTGAGTTCAGTTATAAATAATTTCAAGATCTTGCTTTCATGAGCTTGAACTACCTTTACGAAATCCAAACACGGAGTACAGTATTATTTTTAGTGGAATTTAGCATCTGAGAATTATCTTTGTTTCACTTGTATGTTTAATTGTATATTTTAAATGTAAGAAAGGGTTAAATTTGTATCTTCCAAGACCATTCGGATAGTGTATCTTGTTTAACCAAATATTTACACTTAGCGATGGAGTCACATCAAGATGGTTCAATTTGTGTCTGTCAGCTGACGTCTAGTGCCATCAGCAAATCTTGGTGTTTGAGTGTCAGCCAGATATTGATATCATTTCAATATTATTCTGTTATGCTTTAAATGATTCAATTGCTATATTTTACATTCACTGTGTAGGTACTGGAGAAGAGGCCTGAACTTGCTACACTTGAGACAATTGATAATGGAAAACCCTGGTTCGAGGCTGCCTCTGATATAGTATGTTCTTGCTTAATGTGGTAAACATAATTTTATTTGTTGCAAATTTCATTGTTTACTTATGTGCTCTTTCTTATCTTCCAGGATGATGTCGTAGCGTGCTTTGAGTACTATGCAGACCTCGCTGAAGCTTTGGATTCAAAAAACAATACTGAAGTTAAACTTCATCTGGATTCATTCAAGACCCATGTCTATAAAGAGCCTCTTGGTGTTGTGGGGTTAATTACTCCATGGTAGACCACTTATCAATAATGGTTTATGCTCTTATTTTGTCTTTCAACCCAGTTGGAAATATGGCATTCGTCTTTTATGAACCAAGTTGATATTGCACGCGACCAACTTCTGCATTTCACATATAATTAGGGGCGGGCATAAAATCCGAAAAACCGAATTCCGAACCGAACCGAACCGAACCGAATTAATTCGATATCGGTATTTTCAGTATTCCGGTATTTTACGGTATAGATTTTTCGGTATTTCTGTATTTCAGTACGGTACTCGGTATTGAGTTTTTGATATTTCGGTATACCGAAATACCGAAATGTTTTAAGTCCAAGCCCACCTCTATTTCTATTTTCCAGCCCAATAAGCCTAAGGCCAACACCCTAAGCCCACTAATTCCCTAATCTCTTAGGCCTTAGTTAGTCCCTTAGGCTTAGAGACTTAGAATTATACGGCAGTAGCTTAGCTTCTGCTTACCTCATTAGGCCTTAGTCTAATTCTGTTGATGCTCGTTAGATGCTGTTGCATTCTGCTGCTCGTTAGTTGCTGTATACACTTGAATTCTGCTGCTTGTTAGTTTATGTCATTGGCTGCTGCTGCTCGTTAATATTCTTCTTCAGTTGCTTGGTTCCATATATTCCACACACAATACTCATCTGTGAAATGCTTCATACAACCTGCTAGCTTAGCACATCGTGTCCACTGTCCACTCTCCATTTAAATCATCTATTCACGTTTGTAAAAGACACAATTCCGTTAATGTATCAAACCGAAACCGTACCGAACCAAAATAAGAAATACCGAACCGTACCAAACTACTTTGGTACGGTATTTGGTGTACACAATTAATAAACCGAATACCGAAATACAGAACTGAAGTTCTTAAATACCGAACCGAAGTACCGAATGTCCACCCCTACTTACAATTACTGGATATGTGGCTGCTATACCCCAGGCCTAGTGGTCAATGAAGTGGGTTGAGAACCATGTTATCTCAGGTTCAAATCCCAACGGAGGCAAAACACCAGGTAATTTCTTTCCATCTATCCATAGAACCGGTGGATAGAGTTACTGGTACCTGTTGTGGGTGGTAGGTGGCAGGAATTCCATGGAATTAGTTGAGCTGGCCCTGACACTGCAGTTATCAAAAAAATTTGTGGCTGCTATGTTGTTCTGGGCTTTTCTGAAAAATGTGAAGACTGTTGTATAGTGAGCTAGACTTTAAGCTTTGTGCTTAATTAAGATAGCGCCTTGAACTCCCAAAAGTTAGAGAAAATAACACAATTTGCAAATGAAGCTTATCATAGTAGTTATTGACTAGTTCAGCTGTATCTTTCATTGACAAAGCTGGATGCCATCTTAACATCTGAGCATCGAGAATGATAATCAAGTGGACTTGTGAGAACTATATTTGTAAGTTTGATAGTGACCACATATGCATTTCAGGTTCTTCAGAAGATAGAATATCATTAAGGCGAAAACCTTTGGAATGTTGATATTTAAGAATCTAAGTTACTTGGAGTGCCTTGAAAAAGGAGAGAATTTAGATGAAAAATTTAGCTGCCTCGAGGGGATATTGGAAAATGTAGATTGCCTCCTGAATGTTTCTTTGCTAGTTGACCTCAAGAAAGTTGCATGTGTCCCAAACTTGTGAATTTCGTGGTGGGGTTTGCTAAAATTAGGCTCTCAGACTACATTCCTTTTTAACATCTCTTCATTGTGGGGAAAAGGGCAACGGCTTATTGCCTTTGTTGCAATGGAAACACCTTGTCCAGAAGGTGAACCTATGTGCCTTATTGGGATTCTGTCTTGACCGAACTGCCTCAAGGCAATCAGGATTGCTTGGGAAAGTCGAATGGGATGTTGAGAGAGGGAGGGTGGGTGGGTGAGGGTAGTCTGATAGAGATTCTCTTTTTCTCTTTTCTTTATTTTACCCGTCACACTACATTTATAGTGTCAAAGATTCCTTAAAAACAACTTTTTTGTTTATAAATAAGGGAGAGTCGAAATCAATCTTCTGGAGCATTGTGAATTTCATTTGCTTTTTCTTGTTTGGTTTGAGAGAAAAGGTTATGTGGTTGACTTATGAGCTTTTGTTTCATATGAAGGAATTATCCTATGTTGATGACCACATGGAAAGTCGCTCCTGCCCTAGCTGCTGGGTGTGCAGCAGTGCTTAAGCCGTCTGAACTTGCGTCTATGTGAGTCCTTATCTTTTTTCTTTGTTATTTCATATTATTTGATCTACATTATTTATATCTTTACTCCTTTTTTCCAACTTCAGTACCTCCTTGGAGTTGGGTGAAATCTGTAGAGAAGTGGGTCTTCCTCCTGGTGCCCTTAACATACTAACAGGATTGGGACATGAAGCTGGTTCTCCTTTGGTATCACATCCTGATGTTGATAAGGTTTGCTTGTTTCTTTTAGGTGTATCTATGCTTGTTGATCAGTCCCCCCATTTAGTACTATCTAATTTCATTGTGGTGAATATTTTTTTAATTTTTTGGGTGAGCAGATTGCATTTACAGGAAGTGGCCCAACTGGGGTCAAGATCATGACCGCTGCAGCTCAACAAGTTAAAGTATGTTCGCATCCAAATAATCATTTAGGTTCCTATTGGCCAAACTGATATGCTGCAGCGTTCGGCATAGCTAAACCTTTGTGTGTCTTTTGCAGCCAGTTACTCTTGAGCTTGGTGGAAAAAGTCCAATAGTTGTGTTTGATGACATTCCTAACCTTGATATAGGTTTGCTCTTTGAGACTCTATATGATAACTCCCTGCTAATAGATATTTTCTTTTCTTGACATTTCTGGAATTTCCTATGACATAATAAATTGATAATTTTGGAAAAGGAGGAAATTGGTTATTGCAATATTCTTATATTCCAGAGGAAGATTATCAATTTGTAAAAAAGAAAGAAAAGAATATGGGCAAGCCCAGCTATTGGAATTAAACTGGTGACTAACACCATTATAAATCAATGCTCTAACCTCTGAGCTAAGTGTTTAAATGCCTTGCCTAAACTATTGAATTGGAATCTTTATACTACTTTCTATATCATTATGTTTTTCATGTGAATTCACCTTTGCGGCGCATTTTAGAAATGAATTTAGCTCTTAAATATAACTATCCTCATTGTCTACACTACACAGCTGTTGAGTGGACTCTTTTTGGCTGCTTTTGGACAAACGGTCAAATTTGTAGTGCAACATCACGTCTTATAATACAGGTAACAAGCTAAATTTTGGACATGGACCATGTATTTAGTCAGTTTATTTCTTTCAGTTTATGATTAACTAAGTTCTCTGACTCGACACCGTGTAACTTATCTAGAAAATAATGAATATTCCCATAAGGTCCTATATCCTTTATTGGCAACCAGCTCTTCTTTAAGAATACAAGACAATTATGATTTATGGGGGCGATGAGTATCTTAAGGAACAGATGATTAGTTTATTGTATTTGTAACACTATAGAAGAGGCTCAAATAACAAAAGAAAGATACATCTGCCTTAGCTTTAATTGGATACATAGAGAGGAGTAAAGGTTCTTAAGTGGTACCAGGAAAATGGATCCACTAGTTCATTCACTCTCTGTCATTAAGAATAGGATGAGAGACCTACTTAGTTCAATTTTAGGAGACAAGCCAATATCCTACCGGAGTTCTTAAAGGTTGGAACAGGAAGTGGGGTCATTCTAATGGCTGATTGAGTAGATTTTGCATCTAACACTATACGGAGATAAACCAGATAACATCTTATCAAAGAAAAGGCTAAAACAGCCTGATGCCTTTTTTGTGTGCTTATAAAGATTGAAATTACAATTTCAATTTGGACATTCATTAAATTACCCTTAGAAATCCAAAAATTATTTAACTGAACTAAAAGAGAATTGTAACAAATATATGTTAGAATTCAAAAATTTCCCAGCAAAAAAATAGAAGAAAGAAAAAAAAGTCACGGTCTTAGCAGAAATACTTTTAGTTTTCAAATAGTAAGTTGGTCATTTTCAATTGGCATATCCTTTTTTTAGAAAGGAGTAGGATGATCCACGCTATTATAAAATCAGGCAAGATGGGGTGACACTCCTAGTTTGTTTATACCATCTTATGATAACACTGTGAAAACAATACTATATCAGAGTCCATTTGATGTATCCTTTAATGCTAAACATTAGAGCTCTTGGTGAAACCAAATTCTGAATTTTGCAGGATACAATTGCTTCACAATTTTTGGACAGGCTTCTGGAGTGGACGAAAAACATCAAAATCTCAGATCCCTTGGAAGAAGATTGCAAGCTTGGTCCTGTCATTAGTCGTGGACAGGTAAAGAAATTATGCCATTAAACTAGTAGAAGATGCTTGCCTTAATGGTACAAGGTACTTCTTGGAGACAATGTTATGTGTTGCCTTGAATAGATGCAACTGTAACCCTTATAAAGGGAATGCCTCATGAACAATGTTTTGTCCCTTCTCCAATGCGACAAATGTGAGAAAGTGTCTTCCGGATAAGATATAGTGAACAGGATAAGTTTGGGGGATAGGGAAAATTAAGTCATAACACTATATCAGGCTGAAACTGAAGGTATAGGAATTGTGTGCCATGCCATCAGGAAGTGTAGGGAAGCAGATTGCTTGTCCAAGTAGGAATAGACTCCTGGGTTAGTGAGTAAGGGAATTAGACTGGAAGGTGAACAATGAAAGAGCCAGCTAGATGCAGCATAGATGACTATGAAAGTGGATAGGCATCAGGTGACACACACAAGTTATGGACTCTCTTCTGACCTACTATCAGAGTTACGCTCATGAAAGTGGATAGGAGGTTTGACCGCATGTTTTAAATTAACTCAAACTCAAGACTACCACGGTATACATAGCACTTGAATAGGTTTAGCAGTCTACACATTTTCTTCAAGCTTGTATACACTCTTTTGGAAATTAACTGCACTTTGGATTGTCCTTGACCCTGCAAATGCAATGATCTTTCTCTCATATAAAGAGTGGTATTTTTACAATCGAAACCCATGCTGCCAGACTTCTTTCTGTATGTGACATATAGCAGTTTCTTATTAGATACTTGACCTCCAGCTCTCTCTCTCCCTCTCTCTCTTATCTTGGTTGATAGATATATCTGAGACTTTACGTATGAAGAAGGCATTTTACTGCATAGTCTTCAGGTTTTAAGGAAATAGAAAAAGATAAAAGAAGCGCTTATGGATGGTCAAGTTCCATATGATTTAACCAACAGTATAGAAAACATAAGCTAGATTGAAAATCCACCATGTTCGTGTCTTCTCTCTAGTTCATTTGGGAAGAATATCACTTGTGGGTGATATTTATTGGAAAACTTTCTGTCTTATCAAAGAAAAATGGAGGAAAGAAGAGAGGAAGTTGCAAAACCTTTAGATGCATTGCAACTTTGTAAGAGAATGGACCATATCTCTGCCTGATGGAGAGATTTGATAATCCCCAAGGATTATTTGACCAATTAACCCAAATGCTCCGAAAAGACCTACCCCCTTCCCCCCCAGGTAAAAACATACTGACTCAGTGCTTGACCAAGACGATAGAATAGGATAGCTCTTGCCAGTCATTTCTCTTCAAGGTCAGAAAAAATGATGCCTCAACTTCTACTTTATTCATCAGCTGATCAGGGTGATCATTGAGAATATATACTTCTTCGCCATAAGTTTGGCAAACTAACCATTTTGACTGACCTATCGGAATGAAACCGATTAATATGGAACTGCTGAAGATGGAAACAAAATGCAAGGAACGTGGTGCATTATGGCTCTTGTTAATGTTTAATACCTATATATGTATATCTCTAGATTGTCATCAAGGAGAGTTGGAGTAAAACTAACAAGTAATTCAAAAAAATCTATGTGGTGGCATTTTAAATAATTTGAAGATTGTAAAACTGCCAAACAGCTATCCCATGTTTTTTTCTGGTGTAATATCACTAGTTGTGCTGTAGAAGAGAAAAAATAACCAGTCTGCATGCATGATGTTGCAAAAAGAGCCGTTGAAATGGATTGGTTTGAACATAGTTTCACAAAGCCAAGAGATTTTCTTTTTAAGAGGACAGTTGCCGAATTTTAAAAACATATCTATGATGGAAAAATAAATAAATTCTTAAAGATTTTACTTGTAATGATGAGACATTCTTCTGATTGAAACTTTTGGTGTTTGCGACTTGATTCAGTCGTTATATCTAAATGCTGCAGGAAAGAAGGGCGTTCTCATTGTTTAATGCTAGTTTATCAAAATGCGATGGACCTCTGTCTGAGAAATTGCAATTTCTTCCTCCTTAAACTTTTGTAGCTTATACTGTTAATTTGAAGTTATATTCACACCTTTGTCCTTTATCCTATTCATACCAAAGAAATCTGGTTAGTTCTGTCCGTAATTGCATAACTTTGGGTTAGAAACTTAGATGTTTGGCTTATATCCTATCTAAAGTTCTTGGTAAAACTTTACATTAGGTAGTAACTGAATATTGTCAGAATTAGCGACGGTCAATGCTGTATATATCCATCTGCTTTACCCTAGTTAGTCGATGTTTTCATTAAAGACTATTGATGTGACTCGTGAAATATCATTGCTTTCAGAACTGTTAGAACTTTATTTAGTTTGATATAAAAATTAAGATAAGGAGAATTCACGTTATTTGCCCAAAAAAAATAAAAATAGAGAAGATAATTCTTGTATCTCGAAAAGTTAATTGGTCGTGTTGTCCAAAATATATTGTCAATTAACCATTTTCTTACTGAATGGAAGTTTCTATGACAACAATGTGAAGTAAATAGGAGGTAGGCATAACTCTTAAAAAGAATCTGAGGCGAAATCATATACAATCAACGGGGGAGGTCTGTTAAGTTATTGTGAAAAAACTCAAAAATAGGGAAAAAATGATCAATAATGCACATCAGTTTAGAAGTCTTTGAAGATACGATACGGAACTCTGTTATCACTGAGTAAAACAACATGATTTTAAAAACACATGGATATTGGCTTTCATTTGTGTCAAGTCTGTTTCTTTTCTTGCTTTCTCATACATGCATGCTGATCATGTTTATCTGATGGTTTCCTTTTTCCTGGTAAGCAGCAGATTATGGACAGTTCATATATATTGATTGTTTGTTTACCTTTCAGTACGAGAAGGTCTTGAAGCTTATCTCAACAGCCAAAAATGAAGGTGCAACCATTTTTTATGGTGGCGAACGGCCTCAGGTAAGAAATGCTTCCCTGTGCAAGTATGCAGGTTCTGTATTTATTTATCAATCTGTTGGAACGTGACTTAATTCTACCGGATTTCAGCACTTAAAGAAAGGGTATTACATTCAACCAACAATCATAACTGATGTGGATACGTCCATGGAAATCTGGAAAGAGGAGGTATTTGGACCTGTTCTTTGTGTCAAAACATTTAAAACTGAAGAGGAAGCCATTGAACTAGCCAATGATACCAAGTGAGTTGGCTACACTTCAGATATATGGTTCTGTTGCTTTACAAACTTTCCTTTTCCTTACTAGCACTACGTGCTCTGTTAGGTATGGTTTGGGTGCTGCTATTTTGTCAAAAGATCTTGAAAGGTGTGAGCGTTTCACAAAGGTGAGAGTAGTTTTTCAATTTCCAAAAACATCTTTTATCCGTACCATAAGGCACTGCTTTTGCAAAATCAGGGATGACATCTTGTTAATTGGACTTTGCAGGCTTTTCAGTCGGGAATTGTCTGGATCAATTGTTCACAGCCATGCTTTTGGCAACCTCCATGGGGTGGCAAAAAACGTAGTGGTTTTGGACGCGAACTTGGGGAATGGTAAGCACTCACTGGGTGATTTTGATACCATCTTGAATAATAACATCCAAGTGGCTTAGCAATTCCCTTACTTTCTGTTCATGCATCTGTTCCATATCTGCTTCTTCGAATTCTGTTTGTTAAATGGCCTTGCATTGGAATTGCTTGAATGAGCTATGTTATAGAAAGAGACAATGCAGTACGAAGGAAAAAACTGTAATTGTAGTTTTACCACTCTAGAGGAGTAACTGGAGGGGAAAAATATGCACCTGACTGAAGCATTCTGAAGTAGTTTGGCAAGTCGTGCAGCTGATAATGTTATTTTGCCCTTTCTTCTTTCTTGCAGGAGTCTTGAGAACTACCTAAACGTTAAGCAAGTGACTCGGTATGTGTCTGACGAACCATGGGCTTTTTACAAGTCACCTTCAAAGCTGTGAAACTTTCAAGTGGTCAAGGAACATGCAATTGTGTTGTGCCAGTTATGAGAACCAATGCCGAGGGAGAAGCAGAGATGAAACTTGATTTGATGTAGAACTAGTGTTGTTTGTATTGTTCGTTAAGTAGTCTAATAAATCTGTTGGAAGGGAGAAAACATGGATAGCATTTTATACTGATATTGCCTTTCTCTTTTGTTTATCTCATGTTTTAGAGCATAGTGTGTGTCAATCAAAATATGGGATAGTGTGATGTGATTGCTACAGCAGACTGAATATCCCTTAGCTTCATAGGTGGAGTAAAGCTCAAAAATCTTAAGATTCTAAGAATGGCAGGGAGTCATGAAAATGGCTAGTAAACCACCGCAAATGGTTGTGATTGTGAATTATATACAAAAAACCAAGTAAATGCCGGTATTATGTTTTCCCATTATCAGTGATGATCAATGATACATTACCACGCTGCCATTGGATGTTATTAATAAGAAAAGAAATGAAAAAACGAATGTGATTAAGATTGTGAAACTTGGAAGTAGCTAATTATGAAATGAGGAGGGAAAGTTGTAGTCACAACTCACAACCATATCTTTTTTCTATAGGCTTTCTGTTTTAAAATTTTAATTTGGTTGTAAATATTATAAATATAATATTTCGTCATTATGTCGGATAATTATCTTTTACTTCTTGATTTGGCTTTATCCCGACGAAATCAGATAACCAAGGTAGGTAGAGCACTTTTAGCACGTGGGACCGATGACTATATCACTTCAATCGTTGCCTATTTACCAATTCTAAGGAGAAAAAAAAAAAAAAAACAGAAAATATATCACCTTTTTGTCTTTGGTTCTAAGGCTGCTCGTCTGATGTTGAAATTCTAATTCTTTTAAAAAATTTATTACACACTTTGGTAGTTAAAATTCTGATTCAGAAAGGTAAGCAATCTTCTCACTTTAAGTTGTTGTTTTTGGTAGGAGAATAAAAGGAATATGCTTTCCAAGTTCCATTTATTACAATTGTCTCCACATCTGAACTTCATCTGTTCGAAAAATAAAAGATACTGTACTCCTTAAATATCTTAGAGCCCATTTGGACATAAGAAAATTTAAACTTCTTTTTCGAAATTAATATTTGATCATAAATTTAAAATTTTAACTTGAAGAGGGATTTTATAGTTTTTCGAAAATTTGAAAAACTTTAAAAAACTATGTTTCAAAATATAGCTCACAAAACTTCAAAAACAATTCAAATTTAAATTATGTCAAAACACTAACTCTAATTTTCAAATAATATTTTCAGTTGAAAAAATTTCACTTTTTTCGGAAATTTTTACAATTCTTCATGTCCAAACGCCCAGTTAACATATGATTGAAAATAGAAGTAGGAGTACAAGGCATGTGAAAAACAGAGGTGGAAATTTCCTAGCCATTTTTTCTTTTTTGTATTTGTCGCGTATCCACCCATTTTCTTCTTTCCTATGGATCTCCCCCCCATCTTTTGTACTCATTTCAATTTTTAGAGCAATTCAACCCCACCCCCTGTCTCTCTATCTCCCCATACATTCTCGCCTACCACACACATCCACTCGTACTCTACTCTTTACATTTTTCTGTCTCTGCTTCTATCTTTTGTCGGCAGTATCACTTTCAGGTTCCTGTCTTCTAATAATTGAGATTATTACCATTACTTGTATGCATATTGGTGATATTTTGTTCATTGGAGAGTTGAAGAATTGGAGCTGCTAATTTGGGCTGAAGCTTTTTATTCCGTATATTGAGATCTAAGAATGGGAAGTTCTGAGGAGAGAGTTGTTGCGGTGATCATGGTCGGTGGACCAACCAAAGGTATGCACTTTGATTCATTTTTGTTTCGGTCATTTGAGAATAGTATAGTATTAGTTTTTGGATAAAGTTTGAATCTTGTGAATTCAGAAAGCACTGCCCTGTTCTTGTTTTCAATAGATTTTCAATTGATTTGATTCCCTAGAGATATGCATTGACAGGTACACGATTCCGCCCATTGTCATTGAATATCCCAAAGCCACTCTTTCCATTAGCGGGACAGCCAATGGTTCATCATCCGATCTCTGCTTGTAAAAGGGTAATGCTTTCTTTGTACCAATGCCCGCAAATGACTATACACTGTAAACGTTTCATGTTCTAAGTTGTAACACAAATGGGGTGTGCAAAGTCCAAATTTTTATGCATTGAACTAATGACTTTTGTGACATGGGTTTTTCAGATTCCAAACCTTGCGCAGATCTACCTCGTCGGCTTCTATGAGGAGCGTGAATTTGCGATATATGTCTCCTCAATCTCGAATGAACTTCGAATTCCTGTCAGGTTACATTACTATCCTGCTTATCCGTGTTCTGAATTTTCTGAACTTCTCAATATTGGAGCTCATTGTTGTAACTTATTGTTACTAGATACCTAAAGGAGGACAAACCACATGGTTCAGCTGGAGGACTTTACAACTTCAGGGATCTGCTCATGGAAGACAGCCCGGTTCGAATCTTCACTCTTCTTGATTATATTCTTGTGATGATCATGTGTAAATTGCTCGGAATGACCAACTACAAGATTAGTTATTGGGAACATAAAAATCGATCTAATATGGTCCGAAAAGAATCTGAAAATATAATTGGGGCTACTTCATCATCATACTTAGCAATCACCATTAATGTGGTTATTTTATCTCACTTTGCAGTCACATATATTTTTGCTGAACTGCGATGTTTGCTGCAGTTTTCCACTGCCTGAGATGCTTGGTATGTGTCTTTCTTCCCTCTTCTCCCCTCTTGATCAACTTATCAGTAATACGGACCACTGCAGTAATTTAGACTTTGATTTTTCCAAGTTTTACCTTCTGCTTTGCTCCAACTTTGCAGAGGCTCATAGAAAGTATGGTGGGATGGGAACCATTCTTGTCAGCAAGGTAATTGAAAGTACTCTTGAACTGTTTGTTTAGGCCACTTTGTATTGGCTATTTCATAGCTTATTAACATCTATGATTGTGATTACAGCATGTTGCAAGTCTTATTTTTGAGTTTCCATATGCAGGTATCTGCTGAGACAGCTAGTGAATTTGGAGAACTGGTTGCTGACCCTGATACCAATGAACTGTTGCATTACACAGAGAAACCTGAAACTTTTGTACGTCTAGATCCAACATTTACTTACTCTTGGGCTTTACTTGCATAAACCAGGAAATGTGTAGGTTTATACCCATGATGTCTTGTCTAATATGACTGAAATGCAGGTGAGTGACCGCATCAACTGTGGTGTGTACATATTTACACCAGATATCTTCAATGCTATTCAAGGAGTATCCAGTCAGAGGAAAGACAGAGGTTAGTCTAACACATCATAACTAGAGGTTCCCTTGTCTATTTGTTGTCATGTTAAAAGGACTGAGATAGTTGGTCCATCTCTTCCTTTGATCTCATTGTTCTAGTGTCATTTTAACTGTTGGCCGATATGAACACTAGCATAGTACGATTGCTGAACTTGAACAGTGTCGCGATTGACTTGAGACAATATTACGTCTTCTTAATCTAATATGGATTTCAAGTTTCTTAAAACCCGTGCAGTGATCTCAAGCAATAGTATTCTATGGGGTGATTTTATGAAGTCCTTTCTCTTCTTTTGCAGCTAACCTAAGGCGTGTATCCAGCTTTGAAGCTCTTCAGCCAGTAAATAGGTATAATTTCCCTGTCCAACTACATGTGATAGACATTTTGTTGCTACCTTAAGAAAATAGTGATCTGTTAGCAATTGCCCTCTATTATGATATCACTGGACCTCAACTTGGTTTCTAAGTTCTCAGTGTGTATTTCATTCTTCTATAATTGCTTAAAAACATGGTTGCTTCTTTCTCTTTGTCGTCAAGTTTCACGCACTTATTTGGCACCATCCAGGATCCCGACTGACACAAGTTCCAATCCAGATTTAACATTTATTTGACTGATATTTCTCAGCATTTTGTTTGGTGGATGGTGAAATTCTGTGAAGCTTTATAACTGCAGTAACTGATAATTGCTTTTCAGGATAGAGTTCTTGGTGCGAGCATAATTTACCTTTAGTTTCTCAGGGAAATATCAAATACTTATCGTCTTTAAATTGTTGAGGAGATTGCATGATGGGCAGGTTTGCAGTTGCTAAATCTTCTGAAGGATAACGATTCTAGTATATTTTTGTGTTTTTTGTTTCATTAGGATGATGTTACTTCTCTATCATATTTTCCCACAAGGTCACCTGTTATTTTGAGTTGTAATGGAATGGAAGATGTTACTGTTCACTGTTTGACCGATAAATGCTAATCAAAGGGCAAGGTGTATGTCATGTTATCTTCACTGTCATTGAGAACTCCTCCAAAACTGACACCATTCTTAGATCCTTGAAGCCCACACTTACCCCAAGCTTAGGCCATTTGTTTCGGCATCTTCCTGATGTCTGCTCACAGTTAGTTTGGACAAGACAATGCTACAAATGTTTGAACATTTTGAACTGTGGCGTTCTGCACTTCTAGCTTGAGTCTGATTACCTGGTTTTAAAATAATCTCTCATGAGGAGGTTTTTTTTGTACAAGGATTGCATGAATAAAATCACCCACTCTAGGTGGTGATACGTTGTTTGCAAAAAATAGTCAAGTAGGGGTCTGCAGACTGCAGTTACTAGAGATCGGTTACAGGTCTCTGAGTCGAAACTTTATTATTCATGAATGAGGTTTATGTTTCTTAATAGGCGCACTAATAATCTTCCTACTGAATAATACTTAGAATTGGAATCGATAAAAAAACTTAGAATTGGAAAACATAGTTTAGAGCTACCAGTACACCTAAAAAGGTTGTCTGATTCATTCTTTTCCTTCCCTGATACGAGCTTATTTGACAGGAGTCTTCCAACAGACTTTGTACGGTTGGATCAAGATATTTTGACACCTCTTGCAGGGAAGAAGCAGCTATATACCTATGAAACCATGGATTTCTGGGAACAAATTAAAACACCAGGGTAAGCCAATCACATAAAGTGCATATCATCCCAGCTTTTCCATTTCAAATATCAAGATTTGAGGTAATGGGTAGGTTTGTTTCTTTTGTAGGATGTCTCTGAAATGCTCTGGTCTCTACCTGGCTCAATATAGATCCACCTCACCGCATCTTTTGGCAAGTGGGGATGGCTCAAAGACGGCAGCGATCAGTGGTGATGTTTATATCCATCCATCTGCTAAAGTTCATCCAACTGCAAAGGTTATATTCAGATACAACTATGACTAACATATTCTGATTACTATGTTATGCTGTAGATCTCATGGTTGATCAATTGAGATGGATGGTTTTATTTTTTACTGCAATAAGTTTTATGATATGAAAAACAGAAAGGATATTTTTTCTAGTTAATTGACGACTATATGTGTTTGCAACAATTAACACCCTCTATGTTATAGACATCTAGGCTTTGTACATGTTTGCAACACAGTTTCATGGTCATCTGTTTTGTAATGAATCTGATTCTTGGTATGGATTATGTCATCTATTGCAGCATTTTCTACATTGCCGAAGCTGCAAATTGTAACTTTTTTTAAATTAAAAGTAATGAGATCAAATCTGATTTCTGCTTGGCATCTATGCGTCTAAAGAGCTATCTCTGATGGCTCTTGCTTACTTCCAGCCTATATATATATATATATAAATTGTTTTTTTTTTTTTACATCAATAATTGCCACAGACACTGCAGTTGCCATGATTTTTGGCTCACTTATAACCTCCTTCAATCACCTATAGAATTGACTTCTCCGTTTAATGTTGAACAGATTGGTCCAAATGTTTCGATATCTGCTAATGCTCGTATTGGAGCTGGTGCCAGGCTCATCAGTTGTATTATTCTTGACGATGTTGAAATCAAGGTGCCACTTCACTACATCACATCTCATGAGATACTTCAATGACGTGTTTGAATTTAACACAGAATTCTTTTTCCAGGAAAATGGGGTTGTTATTCATGCGATTGTTGGCTGGAAGTCTTCAATTGGAAGATGGTCAAGAGTCCAGGTAAATGATGGAGGTGGCAATATTCTTGTCTAAGATATCAAATACATTGTTGAAGAAAGATGCTTTGATGTGTAAACTCTCCAAATATATACCAATAATATCAGGAGAGGAAGTTATGATTAGTTTGTCATTTTGTCTGTCCTGTCAATATATAATGGCAGCTGGCACCTGGCCTGGTTTCTTCTTTGCGATAAGGAAGATTACAATCAAAGGAAGAGCTATCATGCTACTTTTTTCATCAGAATTATAGAGTCAAAGTTAATCTGGAGAAAGTATATTTTCCTCATAAAAATTGGATAATATACTTGCAATTGATTGCACATGATGATATTAAACAAGTACCAAGAGTGTAATCCAGGTACCGTATAAATAGAATTTTGTGATGGAGTAAATGTTATGCTTGCTGGTAGGAAATCTGCTAGATTCTGTGAACAATTTAAATTTCTATGATGTCAGGTCTCTTCATTGAGAGTTCCTAAGACTGGCTTAATGCTGTTTTTTGGAGTCTATTTCATCCTGACTGGACGGCATTCCTCCACTCATTTGTTTTCTCTAGTCCTAGTCTTCACATTAGGTGTCTAAGCTAAATCAAACTGATTTCAGGCAGCAGGAGACTACAATGCGAAGCTCGGGGTCACAATTCTTGGTAATGCATTTCTTTTATCATGATTTCCTAGTTATTACAGTTCCTGCATTTTCAAATCGTCGATATTTAATTTTTGGGTTGGATTTTCTAATTCAAATATCAGGTGAATCTGTCTCGGTTGAGGATGAAGTAGTGGTAATCAACAGCATTGTACTGCCAAACAAGACTCTTAATGTGAGTGTCCAAGAAGAGATCATACTTTAAATGCAATAAGATGAATTGGGCAGGGCTGTTTTACTCATGCTACCGAGCCATCTTTATCTCCATAGGCTTGTATTACCATTGTATTTTATGTATTGTTTGTACATTTGAGTGCAGAACAATTTCTAAATTACAGATTACTCTTTATTTGTAATTTGCTAGTAAGAGACTGAAATAAATGATTCTTTTCTTTCATTTTTTGTTAAGGCTAGCCCCCCCCCCCCTCCCCGCTCAATTCATTAACTTTCTTTTAAACTGAATATAGAACTTGTGGTGGTTAAGATTTCACCAACTTTCTTTTAATTGAATATTAGAAACGTATGGTGGTTAAGATTTCACCCACATGTTTCAGATCTTTCTTAATCCGTTCTCAAAAGAAAAAAGTGCCTACGATACGTTCTCTTTAAAATAAATTGTCAACGAGGTTATTTGCCATTTCTTTTCACTTGGAATACGTTTGACAAAATTTTAAGTTTTATTGGATAAATATAAAGGTTCTTAACTTTAATAATAGTGAGTGGAGGTTCGTAAAGTCACACACTCGCACCGAAAAAATTGAGGGAAGATTACCGAGGGTGTTTGGATTGACTTTTAAAAAGTAGTTTATAAGTTAAAAGTCATAGTTGGTAGTATTTAATTTTTAGTTTTTCGCTTGTTTTTTACTTTTCATACCTTGTTGATAAAATCAATTTATTTCAAAAGATATTTGATTCAAGTGACTAGGCAAACATGTCACGTGTCTTCATGCATGGAAAGACTAAATATACGTAGGGTTCTTGCATATGCTAATATTAAAAGCCAAGTGGCCTAAGAAATTATTACTTGCCTTGTTGCATGATGCCTTAAAGCCAAGTGTTAAAAGGCTTTAACAATTGACTAATTTACTCCATGCAAATGCCACACTTGGCAAGACAAGGAGCTTCCAAAACTCTTATAAATAACTAATTGCTTAACATTCTCATCATCCAATTGATCCCAAGGCTTTCTTTTCCTTACAAATTATTAGTTGCTATATTTTAGCAATCATTACCTACTGCTAGCCTCTTAAATATAAAATAATCTTTGTTTTTCTTCTATAAATTCCTTTTCTTATTAATTCTTAAGACTTGCTGGTATATTTTAGCAATCATGACCTACTGCTAGCCTCTTAAATATAAAATAATCTTTGTTTTTCTTCTATAAATTCCTTTTCTTATTAATTCTTAAGACTTGCTGGTATATTTTAGCAATCATGACCTACTGCTAGCCTCTTAAATATAAAATAATCTTTGTTTTTCTTCTATAAATTCCTTTTCTTATTAATTCTTAAGACTTGCTGGTATATTTTAGCAATCATGACCTACTGCTAGCCTCTTAAATATAAAATAATCTTTGTTTTTCTTCTATAAATTCCTTTTCTTAGCAATCATTATATGGCGCTGCTTCAGCTCACCGAGGACATGACACTTGATAGGAAGGTGTGGAGGTCGAGGATTAAGGTAGAAGGCTAGTAGTCAGTTTATAGTATTCACCGATAGGTCGAGAATATTCTTTGATTTTTATTACGGTATGTGTTTTTGTTCGCCTCAGGTATTATATTATGTGTTGCTATTATTGGATACTATTTATTTTTATTATTTTTTATTTTTATTATTATTATTATTATTATTATTATTATTATTATTATTATTATTATTATTATTATTATTATTATTATTATTATTATTATTATTATTATTATTATTATTATTATTATTATTATTATTATTATTATTATTTTTTCTTCTTCCTTGCTTCCCTCTTCTTCTTCTTGCCCTTCCTGAGCCGATGGTCTATTGGAAACAACCTCTCTACTTGCATTAGGTAGGGGTAAGGTCTGCGTACAGACTACCCTCCTCAGACCCCACATGTTGGGACCAAACTGGGTTCGTTGTTGTTGTTGTTGAAAGAGATGATCAACTCCATGTTAGTTAGTTCATTGCACCTGATAATTTGTGGAGTGAAGCTTTAGTATCTGCATGTCACTTACAAAATAGAATACCACATAGAAGAACCGGCAAAACTCCTTATGAATTGTGGAAGGATTATAAACCTAACTTGAAATATTTTAAAATGTGGATGTGCCTTACTAAAGTTCTTTTTCCTGGACCTAAAAAAAGAAAAATAGGTTCTAAAACTACTGATTGCATGCTTATTGGATATGTGGAATAAAGTGTTGCATATAGAGTTTTTGTTTTAAAAAATAATGTGCTTGGTTGCAATATTATAATTGAGATAAAGAATATTGAGTTCTTTGAATATATTTATCTACTATCTAATAAAATTTCTCATACACCTGTTGAAACAAATAATAAAATTACTTTCAACAAAGAACTGAGAAGGACTAAAAGGCCTAGAAAAGAATATTTTTCTTATGGAAATGAATTTTAAACTTTTCTTGTTAACCATCAAGTTATTTTGAAGTTATATTTTCTTCAGAAGCTAATTATTGGAAAGAGGTAATAAAAGTTGAAATTGATTCTATCATGAACAAAAATATATGGATTTTAACTGATTTACCGTATGGTGCAAAACCTATTGGTTATAAATGAATTTTCAAAAGGAAATTTAATCAATATATTTTCTCAAAAACAAAATATAGATTATTTTGATACATTTGCGCTGGTGACTAAAATTTCTTCCATATGACTTTTAATTGCCTTAGCTTCAATTCATAAGTTTTTTATCCACCAAATGGATGGTTCAACCTGAAGACTGTGTCATTCTTGGACAAGAAAATAAAGTTTGTAAATTAATTAAATCTCTTTATAGTCTTAAAAAAGCTCATAAGCAGTAGTAGACAATGATTGTGTAATAATTTATCTATATATTGATGAGATGCTTATATTTAGTACAAGTTTAAATATTGTGCAAAGTACTAAATTATTTTGGCCAAATATATCGGCAGCCCCTTAAAGTTGTCCTCACTTTTCACTTAAACACCTTATTTTAAGTCCGTTTCATTTGAACACTCCAACTATATCTCAAATATGTCATTTAAACACAAAATTCGTAAGTAGCCAACCATATAAGACGCGTGTAATTCACTCGCCAAAGTGACGAATAAAAAGGGGATATGTGGATTTAACATGGACAAATTAAAAAAAAAATCTTTTTAACAAGAACCGTACGACCCTTAGTCATCATCCCCCCCTTTCCATCTTCATCTGCCAAAAGAAAAAAACACAGGTACCATTTTTGGAATTTCAGATTTGGGGAAGGGAGAAATTTATGTCAATTTTTTTTATTTTTTGGGTTGAAAATCCCTTCTTTTAGCTAATTGGAGAAGAAAAAATCTGAGTTGAGAAAAAAGGGAAGAAATAAAAGAGAATCCGACGATTCTAGCAACCGCCGACCATTGCTCATTTCCTTTCCTCCTTCATCTCTATTATTCTGTTTCATTGTTGTTTTAACTGATAAAAGAGAAGAACTGAAAGAAGTGACCGTACATTTAATATTTTGGCGGTTACCATTAAATTAACGACATTTATCACCATTTCTGGTGTTCCATCGTTGTGGTATCGGAGATTCGTTCGTGTTCTGTCTATTACATATTTCGTGGCTGGTGTGTAAATGTTAAAACCTTGATAACATATTATTGTTGCTTGTCGCCTCTTTGGACCTGGCCGGAGTTCTGACTTTTCCGGCGATCTCCATTAATTATGGCAATAAAATTTAAGACAACAAGCTGATGGTGGTGAACTGGCGGAGGGAGAAAGAGAGAGGAAGAGAGGTGACGTGGACGATGATGTGCCAAAGAATAAGAGGAAAAATAAAGTAAAAAAAATAAAAAATAGAAATACTGTTCTCTCATGCTCGGGAAAATAGTGTAGTACACTCACTATGCCACATCATCAGATTGTGTTTAAATGACACATTTGAGATATGATTGGAGTGTTAAATGAAATGGACTTAAAATAAAGTATTTAAGTGAAAAATGAGGACAACTTTAAGGGGCTGCCGATGTATTTGGCCAATTATTTTTGTCTGCTAATTTTGATATGAAAGATATGGGTGAAGTAAATACAATATTGAGAGCTAAAGTTATAAGGAGTGAAAATGGCATAATGTTATCACGAGAACATTATGTTGAGAGACTTATAAAGAAATTTGAATATTTTAATGTCACACCTGTGAGCACTCATTTTGATACTAAGTCTCAGTTGAAAAAGAATAATGGTGACCTAGTTGCTCAGTCTACATATGCTCAGATTATTAGGAGTCTAATGCATTTTAATGAATTTTACAAGGCTTGATATAACATATGTTGTGTTTAGACTGAGTAAATATGCTCATAATCCCAACATTGACCAATAGGTCTGTATTAGTTAGATTAATGAAATATTTGAGAGTAACCATGAATTATGGTATTATATATAGTAGATTTCCTTTTATTTTAGAAGCGTATATTGATGCAAACTGGATCTCTCATTCAGATGAGACAAAATCACTAGTGGTTATGTATTGACCCTTAGTGATGGTGCAATATCGTGAAAATCAGCTAAACAAACCATTATAGCTAGATTAACTATGGAATCATAGTTTGAAGCTCTGAAGTTAGCTAGTTTTGAGGCTGAGTACTAAGAAACTTCTTAGCTAATATTCTTTTAATAAAGGACGTATTGCCTCATGTGTCTATGCATTGTGATTGTCAAGCGGCAATAGCTATTGCAAAAAATAAATCTTATAATTATAAAAGTAGACACGTGAAATTGAGACATGATATCATAAAGCTGTTGATGAGAGAAGGAATAATTTTTATTGATTATGTGAAGTCAAAAGTTAATTTGGCCGATCCTCTGACTAAACCTGTTGGATGCCAATTACTTTTTCAAACCTTAAGAGATATGGGGTTAAGGCCGATACGTTGTCAATAGAGATGGTAGCCCAACCTATCTGATTGGAGATCCCATGAAGTAGGTTCATATGGGCAATAACAAGTCGATATTGACACTGATGCACTAAAAGAGAGTGTTTGACTGCTAATAATTGAGAGGCCGAGTTATAACTCTTATTGAAATTTATATTTCTTATGGATGATATATTTAAAATCAGTATACACTTGATAAATCACCTGTATAAGAGTGGAGTGGGGCCGTCCCTATGATATTTTGGCATAGTCTCTACAACTCTCATGAATAACAAAATCACGTTGAATATCAAAATTATAAGGGTCGAAATGTGATTGATAAAATCTCTGACTTATAAAAAAAATTATTGATTCATAAAAATATTATATTTTACTAGTAATTATGTGAATTCAATTTTATTGGTCTAAGTTTGTCTCATAGTCTATAAGACACCAACCCATTACATTTAGACCATTCAAATCCAACAAGTCTTACTCTCATATTCCTTACTCTTGCATTCCTAAAATATCTTTTTATGAGGGGGTTGTTGATAAAATTAATTTATTTCAAAAGATTTTTAGTCAAGTGGCTATATAAATCTACCATGTGTCTTCATGCATGAAAGATTAGGTACACTTATTAATATTAAAAGCCATGTGACCTAAGAAAATTATAAATTGACTTCTTGCATGATGCATTAAAGCCAGGTATTATAGGGCTTTAACAAGTGACTATATTACTCCATGCAAATGTCACACTTGGCAAGACAAGGAGCTTCCAAAACTCCTATCAAATTACTTAACCTTCTTATTATTCAATTGATCTGAAAGCTTTCTTTTCCTTAGAGATTATTAGTTACTATATTTCAGCAATTATTATTTACTACTTGTTTTAGCCAGCCAATTAAATACAAAATAATCTTTGTTCTTCTTCAATAAATTTATTTTCTTATTATTCCTTAAAACTTGCTGGTGTATTATTTAATTTGTCTGATTTTTGTATCCTCTAAATAAATAAAGATAGACTTATTTAATCTTGGAAAAATAATTCACATTGTTGAAATAGTTTCTTAGGACAGTACCAACCCCGTCTCAAGCCAATTCGTGTATTTTCGCTCACAAATAATATTATTGTAAATTTTTTGTCATTTATATGTGCTATTTTTTCGTGTATTCATGGTTGATGTGGATGCAATAATGTATTTTCAATACCATAGATATTTGTCAAGACAACTAAAACAGTAGCGGCAAGGACAACACCAAAATTAATAGCACCATAAAAATTTCTATAGTGGTATTACTTTCCATATTTTCTTAGATTGTCGAAAAAAAATAGTAAGGGAAAATAACAACAAAACTGCAATAATATTATTTGTGAGTAAAAATACACGAATTGGCTAGAGTTGTGCTATGCACTGTCCTAAAAATTATTTTAACAATATGAAATATTTTTTCAAGATTAAACAAGCCTACATCTATATATATATATATATAGAGGATAAATGAATCAACAAAATTAAATAATACACCAGCTAGTTTTAAGGAATAATAAGAGAGAGAATTCATTGAAGAAGAACAAAAATTATTTTATATTTAAGCTAAGTGGCTAGCTAAAAGAAGTAGTAGATAATAATCGTTAAAATATAGCAACTAATAATTTCTAAGGAAAAGCAAGCTTTTGGATCAATTGGATGATGAGAATGTTAAGCAATTAACCATTTATAGGAGTTTTAGAAAGGGTCTTGCCAAGTGTGGAATTTGCATGGAATAAATTGGCCACTTGCTAAAGTCCTTTAACACTTGGTTTTAAGGCATCATGCAAGAAGCCAACTAATAGTTTTCTTAGGCCACTTGGCTTTTGATATTAACAAGTGTACCAATCTTCTATGGATGAAAACACATGATAGGTTTGCATAGCCATGTGACTAAATATATTTTGAAATAAATTAAATTTATTAGAAAAATTAAGTGTTTCTAAGCACTTATCAAACAATTCTCAATCATGGTCCTTGCAGATCGGACCATCCATATAATATATAAAAAGAAATATTTTTATCATTGTCAAATAACACAAAATTATATAAGTGCTTAAAAGCCAATAAGCACTTAAAATAAACCAATTCAAATACCCTCTAAAAAAATTGATAGTATCTTCTTCACACATTAACAAAATAAAATATTATTTATATCTGCATAAAAAAATATAATTATTATATTCCTTTTAAAATTTACAAATGGTACAACTTTACATTTTTTCCCTACATTATGTTACCTTATAGATTTTGGGTACCTAGGATATACTAGGTGAGCCATGTCTCGAAGAAGCAATTGATACCGGTGGATGGTACAATATTACTGTGATGACCTAAAAGGTCATCTTATGTTTTAAAATTCAATTATGCGCTCTATGGCCTTATAAATTTCATTTAAAACCTTTTCGATTTGCGTGCATAATCTGGGTGTGTTTCCGGAAAGCTACTTATGTGGAAAATTGAAGAAATAAAATTTGTTGGCCTTAAAAATAATTTTTAGTTGACTTCAATCAACGTTTTGAGTAAAAGACCCAGATTCGTATTTGACGGTCCCGTGGGTCCGTAGTAAAATATGGGACCTGAGCGTATGCCTGGAATCGAATTCCGAAGTCCCTAGCTCGAGATATGAATTTTTTTATTTAAATTGAAAGACTGAAATTATAAAGGTTTGGTTAATGTTCGATCTTGTTGGTATCGGGTCCGTATTTTGGTTCCGGAGTCCTGTACAAGTCCGTTATGGTATTTATACCTTATCTATGAAATTTTGGTGAGAAACAGAACTGATTTGGCGTAATTCGGACCTTAGATTGAGAATATAGGAATTTTAAAGTGTCCTTGAGAATTTCATATGTTTTGGTGCTAAATTCGTAGTTTTAGGTGTTATTTTTGCGATTTGATCGCACGAACAAGTCTGTATGATGTTTTTAGACTTGTGTGCATATTTAGTTTGGAGCTCTGAGGGCTCGGGGTGAGTTTCGGATAGGTCACGAAATGATTTACACTTAGAAAATCTGGTGTGGTTGTTGTTTCTGGTGTGCTGTCATTTTGTTCTTCGCGATCGCGAAGGATAAACTGGTCTAGGGAGGAGTTTCTTCTACGCGAACGCGGAGACTGGGTTGCGAACACGAGGTGATGGGGGCTTCACCCTTCGCGAATGCGACCAGCTCAACGCGAACGCGAAGTGTTAGGGACCTGGGGAGGGGTCAGTCATACCTTCTACGCGAACGCGAGCAATGGTTAGCGAACGCAAAGGCCAAGGGACATAACCTTCGCGAACGCGAGGAGGTATTCATGAACGCGAAGGCCTTTCTGGCTGCGGTGCATCGCGATAAAGGTCTTTCGCGAACGCGACGAAGACCTGTCCAGTGATTTTAAAACATAACAAAAACGGGACTTCTTCCCAAATTTCATACTTTTTCACTAAAACTCTACCTAGGGAGATTTTTGAAGAGGGAATTCAACATCAAACCATAGGTTTTCACTTTTTAACAAGTTTTCTTCAATTTCCATCATCACCCATTGAATTCCTAGTCCTAAATCTTGTTCTTTCGTGGTAGAAATTAGGGATTTTGGGGGAATTGGAGATTTTGCAAATTTGGGAATTTAGACCTCGATTTAGGGTCTGATTCCGGAACTAATTACATATTGAGATCGAGGGTGAATGGGTAAATGGATTTTGGTCCGAACTTTGAGTTTTGACCAAGCAGGCCCGGGGTCGGTTTTTGACTTTTTGGAAAAAATTTTGGTAAACCTATAATTATGTACTGAAACTGATTTCTTTAGCAATAATTAATATTATTAAGTTAATTATGACTAGATACGGGTGGATTGGAGATGGAATTTAGAGGAAAAGCGGTGGTTGAGCTTTGATTTGGCCTTTGGAGCGAGGTAAGTGTCGTGTCTAACTTTGGCTTGAGGGATTATGTATTATTTACTTATTTTCTACGTGCTTGGTTGTTGAGTACAATGTATAGGTGAAGTGACGAGCTCCTATGTGTTGTTGTCGAGTCATAGCATGCGAGTGAGTCCTATCCTAGCTGTGGAGGCTCAGGTAGAGTTCGATGATGAGGTTCCAGCTAAGACTATTCCTACCGGACCAGCTCAGGTCCCGGAGGGGTTTATTTCCACCTCAGTTCTCTAGGATGCCTTGGTCCGATTAGTGGGACTTATGGAGAGTGTGGTGCAGACTGGCGCATTCCCCATGGCACCAGTCGTATCTTAGGCTGGAGGAGGAGCCTAGACTCCTGCTGCTCACACTTCGGAGCTAATGGCTCCCCAATTTCAGACTCAAGCAGCCCACCCAGTCGGAAAGTTCAACCGGTTGCTGCGGCACATCCCGTTGATGGGCCAGCTATGTCCTCTGAGGATTTGTGGAGATTGGATAGGTTTACCAAGCTCTTTACGGTTCGTTTCAGTAGTTCTACTTCAGAGGATCCCCAGGAGTATCTTGATAGCTGTCACGAGGTTCTTAGGAACATGGGTATATTGGAGACCAATGGGGTCAACTTTGCTGCTTTTCAGATGACTGGTTCCGCCAAGAAATTGTGGAGGGATTATTTATTAACCAGACCAGCTGGGTTGCCTGCTCTTACTTGGGACCAGTTTTCACATCTCTTCTTAGAGAAGTTTATGCCTATCACTTGGAGGGAGGAGTGATAACTAGGGATTTTAGCCTATTATTTGCTCTCTTTTGCTTAAGTTTTGGGTAAAAATTGCGTAAAGGTATTCCCAAAAACTAACTTAATGTGCTTGCTTGCAAGGTTTGGTCAAAATGAGGCAAAAAAGCCAAAATAAGCTCATGAAGGAGTTAAACTTGCAAAAATCAAAGGTTGGAATTGGACCGCTGACCGCGATGGAAAAGCGCGACCGCGTTGGGTTCACCACTGAGGCGAATACTATTACGCGGCCATCTGCATTTAAGTACAAACATTGCTGCTGGCCGAGTTCAAATTACGCGGCCGCGTATTGCTCTAACGCGGATGCGAAGGATATTCTGCTGAGAGCGCAACTTGAGGTTCAGAGACCCTGTAGGTTGAGTTTAACTTAGGAACACGGTCCGCGAACAAAAATACGTTGCCGCGAATGAAGCTAACGTGGACGCGAAATGAATTTACGTGGTCCGCGAAACCTAGTCCGACTCAAGCCCAGATTTGAAGAAATGCAGACCGCACTTGTTATTGCGGCCACAGAAGTCACACGGTCAGCGAAACCTCCGTAGGGGCATTTTTTTCCGGGAATTTCAGTTGTGTATAAATACATCTTTTTGACATTTTTATGTCAAGTTTTGTATCAGGGAACACGTGAACAGCCGAACTTTACCGTTTTGAGTAATTTTAGAGTAGTGTTAGCTTCTATCTTTAGATTTTCTTTTTGTATTTGAATTTTATGGCTTATATTACATCTCCATCTTTGATTTATACCATTATTATGAGTCGCTAGACCCCATAACTAGGATTGTGACACCACCCTAGTGTGGGTATTTAATGGGTCTTTAATTTTTAGGGATTAATTATTTATGGGTTAGTGATATCTTGGTTATTTCATGCTTTAACTGTAGAATTGGTGGTTGCAAAAACTGATTCGTGCCTTTTTGACTTAGGATCTTCTTGGGAAAGAGGGCCCAAGTCTAGGAAAAATAGGCTAACAAGGAATTGAGGTGAATTCAATAGATTTATAGCCCAAATTAAAGGGTTAAACCTAGAGATAGTAATACCCGACTTGAGCGAATTTCACTTGCATTGCTTGAACATCCATTTGGGCTTGAGAAAGACAAATCGGGCAAAGTCACTCAAACTACCGAGAAGTATAGAGTGAGTATTTATGTGTGAAGGTTATATCACGACCCCAATCATAACAAGCTAATCCTAGACTCTCGACTCCATTAGATACTCGCCTAGGAGGAAGTCACTCCCCTAGTGCTTTTTATCATTTGAAAAACTCTCACAAAAACATTGTACTTAGATGCAATCAATAACATTAAAACTAGAATAGAAACAATCCCAACCATGGTTAGAAGTGCAACGAGAAACAACACACACATCTAGATTAGGTAGAAACCCAACTCCCAAAACAATATTAACTCCCTGTGGATATCGATCCCGACCTATCACGTAAAACTGCATCGACCTCTCCTCACTACTTTATAGTGGTGTAGAGTTGGAACCGATCACTTTTTGGCGCCGTTACCGGGGAGTTAAACGGTTTTGTCCATCTATCTGACTAGTTGTGTGTATTGTTTTTCTTTCCTTCTATTTTACTAACTTTTGTGTGTTAATCGCTTTAGGTACAAAATGGTTGATCCTCTCGGCAATGTCCTCTACCCCCTCACCTCATGTATGAATTCTTAGGCCCATCTTCTACATTACCTGTTATTCTTTCTACTTGCTTAACCAAAGTGCAGGTAAACTCCACTCTTGGGGTGCTTCAAAGAAGAAAAAAGGTAATTGGATGGACCTTAGCTGACATTTGGGGCATAAGCCCCGCCTTCTGCATGCATAAAATTATACTTGAGGATGATGCAAAACCTTTTGTGGAACATCAAAGGAGGTTGAACGAGGCTATAAAATAGGTCGTCAAGAAAGAAACTATCAAATGGCTTGATGCCTGGGTGGTGTATCCTATTTCGGATAGTGCATGGACCTCATCGGTGAAATGTGTGCCGAAAAAGGGGGGTATGACTATTGTGACAAATGAGAAAAATGAGTTGATCTCTATTAGGACCGTGACCGGATGGAGGGTATGCATGGACTACCAGAAGTTGAACAAAGTGACCCGCAAAGATCATTTTCCATTGCCCTTTCTTGATCAAATGGTAGACAGACTTGCAGGGCGTTCCTACTATTGCTTTTTGGATGGGTACTCAGGGTACAACCAGATTCTCATAGACCCGGAAGACCAAGAGAAAACTACCTTCACATGCCCGTATGGAACATTTCCATTCGCACGGATGCCGTTTGGATTGTGTAATGCGCCCACTACCTTTCAACGGTGCATGATGGCTATATTTATGGACATGGTGGAGGAATTCCTCGAAGTATTTATGGATGATTCAGTGTTGTTGGGGACTCATTTGAAGAATGCTTGGAAAATCTTGACAAGGTTCTAGCCCGATGTGAAGAGACAAATCTTGTGCTTAATTGGGAAAAATGCCACTTTATGGTCGAGATGGCATTATCCTCGGCCATAAGATCTCAAAGAACGGAATCGAAGTGGACAAGGAGAAAATAGAAGTGATTCAAAGCTACCTCCTCCTACTTCCATCAAGGGAGTTAGGAGCTTTCTTTGGTACGCGGGGTTTTACCGAAGGTTCTTCAAAGGCTTTTCCAAAGTGGTGAATCCCTTGTGCAAGCTACTAGAAAAGGATGCAAAGTTTGTGTTCAGTGAAGAGTGCATGAAGGCTTTTGAGCTTCTAAAGTATAAATTGACAACCACTCCAATCATTACTGCACCCAATTGGAGCTCTCCCTTTGAGCTCATGTGCGATGCAAGTGACGTTGCATTAGGAGCGGTTTTGGGGCAAAGGGTAAACAAGATATTTCACCCAGTGTATTATGCAAGCAAAACAATGAATGATTCCCATGTCAATTATACGGTGACGGAGAAAGAGTTGTTAGCAATTGTGTTAGCCATGGAAAAGTTTCAGCCTTATCTCATGGGTGCCAAAGTGATTGTTCACACCGATCACGCGATACTCCGTTACTTGATGACCAAAAAGGACTCGAAAGCTAGATTGATGAGATGGGTTTTGTTGCTTCAAGATTTTGACCTCGAGATCATTGATAGAAAAGGAAGTGAAAATCAGGTGGCAGATCATTTGTCCCGTTTAGAAGAGGAAGGGAGGCCCAAAGATGGTCTTGAAATTAATGAGCAACTCCTCTCCGTTTCTTTGAATGGTATGCCTTGGTTCGCGGATTTTGCTAATTTCCTAATTACCGGCATTGTCCTGTGTGAGCTATCTTCTAACCAAAGGAAGAAACTAAAACGAGACAATTTGGATTACTATTGGGATGAAACCTATTTGTTCAAGATTTCCAATGACGGGGTGATTCGTAGATGTGTCCCAAAGGAGGAGCAAATGAGTATACTTGGCGCTTGTCATTCCTCGCCCTACGATGGTCATGGTGGGGCGAGAACTGCTTCCAAGGTTCTTAGCTGTGGTTTTTATTGGCCAACCCTGTATAGGGATGCAAGTGAGCTTGTCAAGAGATGTGATGAATGTCAGAGAGCTATGGGAATATCAAAGAAGGATGAAATTCCCCTCACTAGTATTCTTGAAGTTGACATTTTGACGTGTGGGGCATAGATTTCATGGGGCCTTTTGTGAGTTCGTGTGGCAACACTTACATTCTGGTGGCGGTTGATTATGTTTCCAAGTGGGTGGAAGCCGTGTATTTTCCCAACAACGAGGCCCCAAAGTGTGGTGGCATTCCTCAAGAAAAAAACATCTTCACACGGTTTGGTACTCCTCGAGCAATCATCGGTTATGGGGGGTCTCATTTTGCAATAGGGAATTTGACACTTTGCTTTCAAAGTACGGTGTCAATCAAAAGGTGTCAACTCCTTATCACCCCCAAGCTAGTGGACAAGTGGAGGTCTCAAACATGGAAATCAAAAGAATATTGTCAAAAACTGTGAATGCAAATAGAACAGGTTTGTCAAGGAAGCTCGATGATGCGTTGTGGGCTTATAGGACTACATTTAGGACTCTAATTGGTATGTCTCCATACCGGTTGGTGTTTGGGAAAGCTTGCCATTTTCCGGTTGAGCTAGAACATAAATCCATGTGGGACTTGAAGAGGTTAAATCTTGAGTGGGATGTTGCAGCAAATCTCTTGGTGGAACAACTCAATGAGCTAGATGATTTCTGGTTTCATGCCTATTCAAGACCATCATTATACAAGGAGAAGATGAAATACTTGCACGGAAAATATGCCCGAAACAAGGAATTCAAGGAGGGTGATTTGGTCATTCTCTTCAAATCCCGATTCGGGGAACGCTTAAGTCCAAATAGTGTCCCCTTTGAAGTAGTGCATGTAACACCTTTTGGTGATCTTGACTTGAAGAATAAAAATGGTGAAATCTTCCGGGTTAATGGGCATCAAGTGAAGAATTACTTGGGCAAGTTTGATTACAGCCACGTGGTGGCCTTGATCAAGTTCCAATGATGATGGTAACCTGCATCGTGCCACGACGTTAAATCAGGCACTTCTTGGGAGGCAACCCAACTGTTTTTTCTTTCTTTTTCATTCTCTTCTTAGATTAGGCTCTATTTTGAATTAAATGGTTGTGAGATTTGTGTAGGAATTATTTTTGCAGTGCAGGACTATTGTTGGAAAAATTTGGCTAAGGATGGGAATTATGCTGACCGCGCTCAAAATTTCACGGTCAGCGAAAGCTTTTTCGCGGGGGCATAATTGTGCAGCGGACGCGGACTTGAAAAGTCCAGAATGGTAACTCTCTGAAGTTGCATCCGTGTTCGCGATCATTATTTCACGGTCAGTGGTGCTCGTTCGTGGACGCGCCCATTTTTCCGCTCTCAGCGGAGTTGTTCCAACAACAACTCTTCAAAAAGGTAAAAGCGCGGACCACGGTGAAATTTCGCGGGCCGCGCTCAGGTAAGTCGGTGGGTCCTTCTACTTTAAGTATAAATAGACGAGCCCATATCCTTTTACACTTTTCAAACTCTCACTTCTCAAATCAATACAACACTGTTCATCTTCTACTCTTTAATCTTCATTCTCATCGTACATACCAAAAGTCAGTTCTCTATTTCAATTCTCACAACTTGTATGCTAGAATACTTGTATTGATTTTAGATTCTTTCTTTTTCTTTATATTTAGCTTCATTTTTTCTTTCTAATTAGGGTTAATACATGCCAAGAATAAAAATCATGCTTAACTGAGGCTAGAACTTAATGGGTAATTTCTTGTCATGCCTAATGGGGGATAGGGTTGCTCACTATACCTGGTAATTGCCTAATTTTTATGCTAAGTGAAAATCCTAGGTCATAAATCTTTCATCAGTACCCCTATATTTTGAATTCCACGGGCCGCGGTCCAAATTTTGCGGTCCACATTCATGATTTTGTGAGTGCTAGATGGGTTAAGTGTTCACGAACGCAGATATTTTTAGGCGGTCAGCGTTTTACTTTTTGTGGCCGCGCTTATTTTTTCATGAAACGCGGTGCTGAACATCAGAGAGTTACTTAATTGGGTCCGCGTCCGCGTTCATTTTTACGCGGTCATCGTTTGATGTTTCGCGGCCGCGCCCAGTTTTTCGCTGTCAGCGGTGACTCAACTTCAGAGACTGGGTAGTCTGAACCCCAATCTTTCGCGGCCGCGACCCTTTTTACGTGGACTGCGATGGTCATTCCGCGGCCACGACCCTTTTCCCGCTGTCAGCGGACCCTTGCTCTGTCAAACACTGTGATCATTCATCTGCTTTTATTTGATAATTCATTGAACAACATTACTAATGAGCTTTCACTAACTGTGTATGCAGATAATGGTGAGTTCTCATGTGGTTCAGAAAAACAAAAAGGGAGGGGATAATCCTCCTGGGGCCGGGGGAGAGGAAAACAGACTGCACCCCTGGCTCCTCCAAGAGTCATTGGGAAGAAACAAACCCTCCGGAGACCCACTACCGACACTTCAGAGACCAATGAATATGTCCCCTCCTGGGAGATTTCTGAGGGGGAAGCTGCCCAAACCCAACAAGAGGCCCAATCCCAGCCTTTCCATCTCGTCGATGAATCTACCTCCTTGTCTGGGTCGTTTGAGGCCTCAGAAGGAGGTAGCGAGACTCCGACACCACCTGCCCTAACTGCTACAACTCTGGCCTCCACATCGGCTAAAGTTAATGTTGATAGTGACGAGGATGTCTCGGATGATGGGAGAGGTGGTAACACCCCAGTTAGGGGTTTGGCGAGATCAAGGAATCCGACGGTGTGGCAAGACAAATTCGTCAGTGAGAAATCCTACCACAAGTTACGGGAATGGTGGCCTCAAAGGTCACTCACACTTGAGAGGAATTTCATAGAGCGAGATCTTCTACCCCATAATCCCAATGTCAAGAGGCAATTCAATGAAAGGATGGGGTGGAAGTTCTTTACCAGCAAGCAACTGGAGGCCCACGAGTATTTGGTCAAGGAATTTTATGCTAATGACGCCCACATCAAAAAGGGCACATATCTGACCAAAGTACGGAATCGGAAGATTCAATTTGATGGCAAGTCGGTGAATGAGTATGATGGGTTAGATGATGTGGATGAATCCCGCTATGTGGAGAATGTGGCATTGGATGAGTTAGCCCGTCCATGGATTGCATCAGTGATAGAAATTCCTGGGACTACTCTATCTTGGCTTACATTTGGAGTTCTAATTTTAAGGAACACCCTGAACTTTGAAGCAAAAGGGTGGTCCACCTTCGTGTGCAGTCAGATAGACCCCTCTCAGCATGACAGTGATATCCCGGTCTCCAGGGCGATTATTGTGGCTTCTATCATGGCGGGGTTCCCGATAAATGTGGGGAACATTATGGCAGAGTCATTACCAGAGCTATCAGGAAGGATGAGAGATCATACCCCTACCGAAACTTCCTCACCATGTACTTAGAGGACCAGGATGTAGAAAGGAGGGATTGTGTTATGAAAGTGAAGCCAAAAAAGCCCTTCTCCTGGTACAACCTTCAGGGTCCAAACAACCCCAAGTCCAAAGGCAAAGCCACATTGTTGGCCAGTTTGAAGATCCAAGGGTAGTGGCCACTGGTTCTGAGCCTTCCACAGCCGAGGGTTCATCTGCTACCAGGCCACATCCACCTTCAGGGACATCTACCTCTATCCCACCTTCTGTGCCCTCTTCATCAGCTTACCCTCAGACTGCACTGAGGGTTAATCAGACTTTGGCCAGCATCAACAACTGGATGCAGGTAGCTACTTCAAAACTATCTGCCTTATCCAGTGCATTCTCATCTCAGACAGTTCCAGCAAAGATCCAGATGCCTCCATCAGTGGAGGAATCATTGAAGACTATCCTTGACAACCAGAAGAAGATTCTAGAGTCCCTTGGTACTCATGAGAAGGTGATCAAGGAGCTGGGTAAACAGGTGAGGAAGGTGAATAAGAGTCAAGAGACTTTGAAGAAGGAGGTGGAGAAACCTACTTCCGCCGGTGACATTACTCTGGATCTCTTTATGGGAGAGACTGCCCCTGCAGCACATATAACACAACCATCACAAGTACTGGAGCAGGAGGATGACAGAGCCGGTGAGGAGAGTGGTGCTACCCCAGACTGAGGACTTGGAGATTGAGCTGGAAGATGCTGAGGGAGGTGATGAGTTTGCATAGCCCCAGGACCCCATCAGTGACCCCATGCATATAGAGACCTCATAGGGAGTTTTCTTTACTCTCTATCCCTCCCCTATTCTAATTTTGCTTTTAGTATTGAGGACAATGCTAATTTCTATTTGTTGGGGGGGGGGGGTGGTCTTATTTTTATTGGTTGATTTTGATGGCTAGTTTGTAATAACTCTGATATATTATTATGTTACTTATCATACTTTTATTTTCGTAATTTTTCAGTTTTGGTATGGATATAAATTTACCACTCCATGTATGTATTCATCCCCATTTTGTGTATATTCGTTTCAATCCCCTATTGTACATATTCATTTACTTTCTGTATTTTACTTTATAACTTATTTTGTAATTTTCCGTAATAGCTTAGCTTCTTATTTTCTTTAGTAGCTTCTTTTTGAATTCATAGCTTCTTTTTACATTTTTTCGTGATCAACAAGCCTTTGGTTTTCGTAATGCCACGGTTCTTTCCAAAGGTGGAATTTGTGTGAACCGGGTGGCTCTTCCCAACGATGGATGCCGTGACAACTTTCTTAAGGGATTGAGTCTGTTTTTCTTTTTGCTTTGATATATAGTAGTAATGAATAAAAGTGGCTCAAGTAGGCTTCACTTGGAACTAACACATTTACCTTCTACCTCATGGTTAGAGACAAGTTTGTTGACAAGATTAGCTCTAGTTTTGACCTTTAGACTCTTGAGTTGACTAAAATTTTCATCAAGTGGTTTCAGTGAGCCATATGTGATCTTCAATCGTAGCTAAGGTTGTTGTGGGCCCTCGAATCTATTCTTTTTATCAATCAAGTAGCTTGAGAGGTGAGGTATTGAATTGCAAGTCCAAGTCCCGTGCCAACAAGTCTAGAACTTGCCCTGAATGTTTGTATAAGAGAAATTCTAAGTGTATCTGGATTTGAGAAGTGATTATAGGATCTCCCTGGTCCCATTTTGAACTTTGAAAACTTCCATTACCTACCAATATGATATCCCTAGTCAACCCCTTTGAGCCTAAGACTTTTTCATTCAATAACCACATTACAAGCCTTTATTCGTTTTACAATGACCTTCTCTTGGCACCCAATCTTTCCTTAGAATTCATGTTGAACAATAGGAAAAAATCATAAGTTTGGGGGAGAGACGAGGAACTTCAACTGATAAAAGGTTCAAAGAACAAAAAGAATTGATGAGAAGGAGAGGCAAGGAAAAAGATGAAAAGATAAAAAGAAAGATGTCAAAAAGAAAGAAAAGTTTGAAGGGATTCAAAAATAACAATGTTGAAATGGAAGGCTGAGAAAAGGAGAAAATAATCATCATGAGTAATAAAGAGTGACGATGTGTCTTTATAGTTCCCCTAAGGAAGAATAATATGTCTCAAAGAGTCAAAAATATATGAGCCGAAATAAGAAAATGGAGTGCTTAAGGAAAGATGAACCCATCATAGTTCGTTATGTCCTACCTTGCTCCAAAAAAGCCTTCATTGCATCCCTCTAAAGCCCTATACAATTTCAAGTTGAGTGAGATTACATTAGTGGTGATTTACATGAGGGGCAAGCTTATGGTACTTAGAGCGTGACTTGTGACATTCTTTTGAGAGCGATGTGCGCACTTCTTTATAATCCCGATTTGAGTGTCAAATCTGTAAGGTGAGATTAGCTCATGGAGAGTAGAGGAGAAGGAGTCCGGGATCCAAAATGACTTACATGAGGGAGCGAGCTTCCTTGATGAATTGAGTCAACTCTTGATGCTCTTGCGTCACTCTAGAACTATGGAACTCAAAAGGTCATAGCATGATATTGTTGATAATGCATTTATGTTGAGGGTAATTGTTAGTCCCAATTGATTCTTGATGAAGTCACCTTAGGGCAATTTAATTTTCCTTTCTTTTTCTTGTGGAGGTGGGAATTACCTTGGTTGCTTAAGGACAAGCAAAAACTTAAGTTTGGGGGAGTTGATAACTAGGATTTTAGCCTATTATTTGCTCTCTTTTGCTTAGATTTTGGGTAAAAAATGCGTAAAGGTATTCTCGGAAACTAACTTAATGTGTTTACTTGCAGGGTTTGGTCAAAATGAGGCAAAGAAGCCAAACTAAGCTCATGAAGGAGTCAAACTTGCACAAACCAAAGGCTGGAATTGAACCGCTAACCGTGATGGAAAAGAGCGACCACGTTGGGTTCACCGGTGAGGCAGATACTATTACGCGGCCCACGATATTGAGGTTCAGAGAAGCTGCATTTAAGTACAAACATTGCTGTTGGCATGTTCAAATTACGCGGCCGCGTATTGGTCTAACGCGGACGCGAAGGATATTCCGCTGAGAGCGCAGCTTGAGGTTCAGAAACCCTGCAGGTCGAGTTTAACTGAGTAACGCGGTCCACAAACAAAAATACGCGGCCACAAATGAAGCTAACGCGGACACAAATGAATTTACGCGATCCGTGAAACCTAGTCCGACCCAAGCCCAGATTTGAAGAAACATGAACCGCGATCGTTATTGCACGGCCGCGGAGGTACAAGCGTGGACACGCCTAATATTATGCGGTCAGCGAAACCTCAATAGGGGAATTTTTGTCCAGAAATTTTAGCTGTGTATAAATAGATCTTTTTGACATTTTTAGGTCAAGTTTTGTATCAGGGAACACGTGAACAACCATACTTTACCATTGTGAGTAATTTTAGAGTAGTGTTAGCTTCTATCTTTAGATTTTCTTCTTGTATTTGAATTTTATGGCTTATGTTACATCTCCATCTTTGATTTCTACCATTATTATGAGTAGCTAGTAGCTAGGGTTGTGACCCAACCCTAGTGTGGGTATTTAATGGGTCTTTAATTTTTAGGGCTTAATTATTTATGGGTTAGTGATATCTAGCTTATTTCATGCTTTAACTATAGAATTGGTGGTCGCAAACACTGATTCGTGCCTTTTTGGATTAGGCTCTTCTTGGGAAAGAGGGCCCAAGTCTAGGAAAAATAGGCTAACAAGGAATTGAGGTGAATTCAAGAGATTGATATCCCCAATTAAAGGGTTAAACCTAGAGATAGTAATACCCGACTTGAGCCAATTTCACTTGCATTGCTTGAACACCCATTTGGTCTTGAGAAAGACAATCGGGCAAAGTCACTCAAACTACCGAGAGGTACAGAGTGAGTATTTATGCGTGAAGGTTATATCACGACCCCAATCATAATAAGCTAGTCCTAGACTCTCGACTCCATTAGATACCCGCCTAGGCGAAAGTCACTCCCCTAGTGCTTTTTATCATTTGAAAATCTCTCACAAAAATATTGTACTTAGATTACTTTTAACAATAACTAGCATTAAAATTAGAATAGAAACAATCCTAACCATGGTTAGAAGTGCAATTAGAAACTACACGCACAACTAGATTAGGTAGAAACCCAACTCCCAACTAATATTAACTCCCTGTGGATATCGATCCCGACCTATCGGGTAAAACTGCATCGACCTCTTCTCGCTACTTTATAGTGATGTAGGGTTGGATCCGATCAAGGAGCACCGCCGTCTCTGTTCGAGCGTCTCCAGCAGGGCAACATGACTGTTACTCAATATGAGACTCGTTTTGTGTACTTGGCCCGTCATGCTATTCTTTTGCTCCCCACAGAGAGAGAGAGGGTGAGGAGGTTTATTGAGGGTCTTGCTCAGCCTATTAGATTGCAGATGGCTAAGGAGATAGAGAGTGAGATTTCTTTCCAGGATGCGGCTAATGTCGCCAGACGAGTTCAGATGGTTCTTTGACAGGGAGGTCAGGAGTCGGACAAAAGACCTCGTCATTCCAATGGATTCAGCGGTGCCTCATCTTGAGGCGGGGATACTTATGGTAGATTCCATCATCCCAGACCATTTTATTCAGCACTCCAGGCATCCCACGGTGCCCCACGTGGTCGTGGCCCTTATATGCCTTATTCTGATCAGCCAGCCTACATTGCACCACCAGCTCCTAACAGTGCACCTCCCCTTCAAAGTTTTCGGGGTGGTTATTCAGGTCAACATGGTCAGTTTGCCGGCCAGCAGTCTCAGCAGCCGAAGTCTTGTTATACTTGTGGTGATCTGAGGCACATTGCTAGATATTGCCCTCGAGCGTTGTTGATATCCAATTTATCCCATATATATTTTAAAAATACATATATACTTTCAAAATAGTGCATGAACATCAACTAGTATTTTTCCATAATTTTTTGTAATTTTTAGAGGATTTTTAATCAATTTATTCCAGCATTTATTATCTAAATAATTACTAATTGCATCACAAATAATTTTATAATGATTTATAACTTAATTTTTATCATTTATATTTATATTGAGATTTAATCATATTATGCATAATTATACTTGTATCTTTAGGTTATAATTGCAATAACTTTGCAATAATAGCCCATACTTGCATAATTACATTATTTACACGAAAAATGACTTTTTATATTTTTATAATATTAAGTAATTATCTTAAAATTATTTCCATATACAAATAGTATTTTTTATCATTTTATTAATTTGAATGGGTATTTAAAACATAACCCTTCTTTAATTGATTTTTCGGACCTATCCAGCCCAATAACCCAATACCCAATAGACTAACCCAACTACCTATACCCATACCCGTCCAATTAAACCTGCCCCACCTAAATTTAATCCTGGCCGTTGATCTTAGAAGATCAACGACCCTAAATCCAACGTCCCTTTTTAATATACCAAAACCCCTAAACCCTAACTCATTCGCCCCAGCCCGCTGTCTTTGGATACTCTCCTCTACTCACCTCTCTCACCCCTCAAACCCTAGCTCGCCGTCACACTTTTCCTCTTGATTCATGGGATCTTCCCTTGATTTTCTGCCTTATTTGGCTTTGTTTCTCTACTGGCTACCCGATCTTGATGCTACTTGATTCATTTGCCTCAAATGGCAAGTGCCTCGCAAGAGACTCGAACCCGATCTGGTTCAAAGTCTCTCATATCTTTGCTATTTCGTCTATGTTCATCCCGATACGTGTGAGTGCGAATATTTTCATATCTTAGGGTTTCAAATCTCTGGTTGAAACAAAATTTGGTTCAACTTCTGTTTATTTTTATGAATCTGGCTATTTTTTGGTCGAATCAGTTTATATCTTTTCAAATCTGAAATGATTTTATGTTCGTTTTGGTATTTCTCTTTCTTTTTAAAAAAAATTTCAGTACTTATGTCCCTATATTTTCTAGTCCTTTTCTATTATTATTTATGATTGATTTTATTTACCCTAAGAACTAGGGTTTTGATTTCAACAGATTTTTTGCAAAAATATATTTAACCTTTAAATGTTTTCGTCTATGGGTATCTGTTAGGGTTTCCTTATTTATTTTGACTGATTTTACTTATTTTATGTCTTTGTATTTCTGCCTATTTTCTTAGGGTTCCGATTATTTAATTGTTCTTTTACTATTTCTGCCTGTTTGATTTAACCCTGGCGATTAATTGCTTACCTAAATTAGGGTTTGAAATTAGTCGTTCCTTTGGTGCTGGTGTTTCCTTATTAGACTTTACCTGTTCTTACCTTATTCCAGTATGTGATTAATAATTTGTGCTACTTCCCTTAACTTAACTTTACTGGCCTGATTTTATGTTCTGATTATTGAACTCGATTTCTAATTGATTTTGGAATTATTTATTACCTTATTTAACCTAGTACTTGACTACTGATTGATTCCATATAAAGTTTTCCTTAAATTAAGTGGTACTAGACTGACTTTACTCGATTCTGTCTTTTTAATTGATTCATGTTGACCTTAAATTGATTGTTAAGTTATTTTCATACCTTATTTGTGTATGACTGGTTCATTACCTTATTTGTTTACTTCATTAAGTTATATTTAAACCCCCTTCCTCACTCCCTTTAGGACAACTCTACAACTCTCTGTTCTCACAAAAAACTTAAGCTCTCTCTTTATTCTCTTATTCTGATTTCTACAATAAGTGGCTATTATTTGGGTGGCTGAAAGCCAAGGCCAAATTCTCTAGAATTTGACTGCTATTGCATTCTTACCTGTTTTTTTCTCAACTGGTATGCCTTAACTCTTACTATTCTGTTCTTTATGCTTTATTCGATTAGTCTGTCTCAATCCTCAGCATGATTCTGCTTTCTATGTGATTACATGATTCCATTAAGTAATAATGATATGATAAACTAAGTTACTTCAAATAAGGTGACCCCTTTTCCTAGGTTAGTTCAGTCTGTTTCTTGTTCTGAACCTTGCCATATACTGTAAGCATGTAATAAAATATGTTTGTGGTTTAATTCATCGGTTCAGTCTGTTTCTGTTTCTGTGTTTAAGCAATGCTTGATTTAATATTTATCCTAATCAAATGCCAATTTGTTTGTACTATGTACTGAACGTGAACTTTGTTTGTTTCTTGGTGCAATTCTGTCTGCAACTCTGTATTCTGAATTTGCTTGCTTTTGAAAATTAAACTATTTTAAAACCTGCCCCCTTTAACCTTTATGCATTGGTTTTTAAACTCCTAGTCTTAGTCATTTAGGTTCTCACCACCCCAGTGTGAGCACTGCCTAGGGTCCTTGAGATTCCTCCAATCTCTGACACATTGGGCTGGTCTTCCAATCTTTTGTGATTTATTTTTTGAATGTGGTTCTGGTGTGAGCATTACCCGGGGTCCCTGAGGCCCTTGTAAACTTTGACACATTGGAAACCTAATTTTATGTGCCATGGATGGATAACTACTATGATCCAAAGGTGTTATGATTGAAGGCCTGGTTCCCAGATTTAGATTAGGCCTATGAAGGCTCCCTCTAGTATAATTGCTACTGTTATGTAATTCATTCATATTCTGGGCTGTAATAATCTCTGTAATAATAGATTTGGGGTTTATTAGTAAAATCTGCTTTGGGGGGGGGGGGGTTCCTATATCTTTGTTAAAGTCGGGTAGAAATCCTGCCTATAGGTTTTATTATGTTGATTGAATCATGTGAGTGCCATACTTGTTTAGAGTTCTTGCCGATAGGATTTTCCCGATTGTTTGATTATGTATTTTTACATTCGCATACTAGAGATCCTGTTTATAGGATTCATTGATTCTGCATTAGAAATCATGTTCATAGGATATTACACATATTTTTAACCCAATGTGCATTAGTGACCATGTCTATAGGATCCTATTTGTTTGAAATAATGATCTTTCCTAGCAATCTGCTTAATGTCTGCCCACATGCGGTTAATAGATATCATGCCTACAAGGTGAAATCAGTCTCAAACCTAGAAATCATGCCTATAGAATTTAAAGCTAATAGATATCCTGCCTATAGGGTGATATCAGTCTCAAACCTAGAGATCATGCCTATAGGATTTAAAGCTAATAGATATCATGCCTATAGGATGAAATCAGTTTAAAGCTAATAGAAATCTTGCCTATAGAGTTTAAATCAGCTTCAGACTTAGAAAGCATATAGGATTTAAAAGGAATAAAAACTTGTCCTTATGAGTTAAAATCAGTGCTACATTTAGAACTCCTGTCTATAGGCCTGTAATTAATAAGCTCGTAGAAATCATGCCTATAGGATTCTGTTGGTCGACTCTGAATTCGTTCGCTACTGTCAATCACTTAGGCAATATATTTGTAGGAATTAAAAATGATTCTGGGTTTATAATTGTGACATATTACTGCCTGAAGTGCCCAGATTCATGCTGAATAAAATCAATATGCAAACAAATAGGTCTTAACGCTCGCCTTAATAAAGTGTCTCTGCATTCTGTTTTCCCACAAATATCCTGTCTATAGGATTCCAAAGTAATAAAGTCTGCGTGCTTTTGTTGTCTATGTGCGGAGGCCAATATGAGCACATACTTGTTCCTTATCTGAAAGTCCTATCTGTTATTGTTTGTTGCCTAGATGTCACATTTTTAATATAGGTTGGCCTAGAACTATCCCAAATAGAGGTCCTAATGCCTCCAGGTCCATAGGTAAGGGACTGGTAGTGCATGCATAAGGAACGAGCTAGAAACTGCTAGAACGCTTAAGTAAAAACTTAAAGATAGTAATTGGGTAGTAAGGAGATGATAGCCCATGCGTTAATACTATAAGTGACACCCCAACTTGAGGGAGTCACAAAGTATTCTATGGAATGATCCTATAGGCTAAAAAACATAGGACCCCCTATACTCCTGTTCAGAATAAATTGGATATCGCATCTGGTCAAATTGTTTTCTTCTCTTTTTTTAGACTAATTTGCTTAATTTAAGTTCGTTCGGGATCCACCGTTGTGGACCTAGAGGGGTGCCTAACACCTTCCCCTCAAGGTAATTTGAGCCCTTACCCGATCTCTGGTGATGTAAAGTGGTTCTATGAGTTAATTGCTCTAGGTGCCCTAACGCACCTTAATCCGTTAGGTGGCGACTCTCTCAATTACTTACCCTCTCAAAAGGAGTTGTCCCAAAAATGTCGAAACCCGATTTCGCGAGAAAAAGGGGACTCGACAGCATGGGGACTTTGTTGGGGATATTTATAGGCTCTTACCATAACGAACCTTATTTTTATGAATTAGTCTTTAAGCATGCCTTTATTATTCCATCAATACTTGCATACCCCTTCCCCTTCCCATTTTATGTGGATTTATTTGCCTATCTTCAGTTATTTACGATTTCTCTTTCTTGTTTTATTACTCTTTACTATGGAAGCTGACTTGTCTTTTTGTTTTCTTTCTTAACTGCATTTACAATTATTAAATACCGCTTGAGGGTACCGGTCTAGACTTCTATAGAAACCTTACTCTGATTATAACTGTACATGCATCATGGCCCTAGCCTGGGTTAATATGTTGTCCACATAATAACCTTTTAAGAAAAGCCTTGTCCAAATTCTACCGGGGTTTCCATAATCCCAACGGACACAACCATGATCTGTGCATTAATTTGGAGAAATAAGTGCCAATATGCTAATCATTAATGTATAAATAGTTGAATCTTGAGGGGGAAAGGGTCTAACTCTATTTGTTTTGCAGAAAATGAGGCACGAAGTCCCTAGGTCCGGCATGGTCCGTAACATACCACCATTGTTGCTAGATTGTTGGGAAGACCTTCCGTCAAGTGATAAAAACCATGTGAAAAGAGTCCTTGGAAACCTACCTTCCTTATTATATATCCAACAAAATAACATGTTGATCGAAGTTGCTACTATGTTCTGGGACGAAGAAAGGGCCGTATTCTGTTTTGGCAATATAGAAATGACCCCACTTTTGTAGGAAATAGGAGGATTCGCTAGACTACCTTGGGACAGTCCTGGTTTATTAGCGCCGGAAAATCGCACTCCCAAAGGGTTTTTGAAAATGATGGGTTTAAGAAATAATGACGTGTCTAATCTTATCGTATCTTTCATGACGAGTTCTCCATCACTTCCTTGGGTTGAGTTCATCGCGGGGTTTTCGTGTTCATCGTCTGCTTCTTGGGTATGATAGTGTTCCCAAGAAAAATGGACAAAATTCACACCAGACTGTCCATGGTAACAAATCCTTAATGGAGGGAATCGAGGGGAAAACATATACTATTGTCCCTATGATTATAGCAGACATATATCAGGCTTTGGATCGCTACCAGAAAGGGTTCAAACACTTCGAGGGTTGTAATCTGCTACTAAAATTTGGTTGCTAGAACATTTCCAGAGAGGTCAATACCGCCAAGAGTTTCCGCGAATATCGTGGAACGATCACATAGCTTTTCGTCTCCCCAGGAGAATGGCCTTTATCCCAGATAGGTTTGCTCAACCGGAGAATGCTACAAATTGGGTGCAAATTTTCGACAACTTGACGGAGGACCAGGTTCATTGGATGTTCGAGTGGTTCCCACCAATGTGTTCATCATCCGATCTAGGGACACTTCACACTTGGTGTTGGTTGGGTTAAGGGGTATACACCCCTATGTTCCTATCATTGTCATGAAACAAGCTGCTAGAAAATAGATTATACCACGAGTCTCCAAAATGAGTCACTACAGGGCGGATTTACAAGATGATGACATCCCATATAAATGTGAAGCTCAACATATGTGGCACTTGAAGATTATTATGGAAAGGGACACCATCGAGCCGGATCGATATCACGTAGGGCATGTGTAATTTTACCCATCATGGTTGGAGGACTGCATAGCGGGAATAGTCGAGTCGGGGGTTGATCGAGGAAATAGAGCCATAGAAGAAGTTGCTGAGGCACATGTGAAATATAACAGACTCTGCAAAAGGGTTCGTGAGTCTGAGGCCGAGCACCTAGAACAACACAAGACTGATATGGAAATGATTAATGAATGGAAGGAAATGGCTACTAAGTCGAATGAAAGGCTGGAAAATCTGGAGCAGGGTCTGATGGAGATGGAAAGGAAAATGAGGAAAAGAGTCGTAGACTGCCAGAATGCTGGGGGTAGCGAAGGAGGACATCTAGCAAGGGCATACCTGCTGCTGAACATGCGCGACCAAGGGAACTTGATCGATGGAGCCAAGAGAATCATGCCTGGAGAAGGTCCTTCTGGGACCAAGTAGATTAGGTTTATTTGTTCTTGCTTTTCGAATGTAATAAGGCTAAGTGCCATTAGTGACTTATCTTATTTAGTGTCGTTTCTTATTTATTGCGTTAATGAAATGAGGCAATTATTGGCATTAAAATTCTTCAAATCTACTTGTCGCTAGGCCTACCTTGGGCATAACAAGGCTCCCAAATTAGAACGCGAATTTACATTCCTGCAATATGTGTTTAAATACTGCAAACATTTTTCAGAACTCTCACTAACTTGGTTACCTTTTGTTTTTCTTTATTTTTGATTATTCCCATCCCCTAAGGTTGGTTCACACATACTGGCATCATCAGCTTACCACACTAGATCCAGAGACCCTCCACCTCCTCCTCCTCCAAGTGCATCAAAAGGCAAAGGGAAAGCTAAGAGGACGATATGAGTGGCATCAGAAAAGACAACCCCGCACATGCTAAGAATGTGGAAACTTCTGATGGCCAGAGTACTCCGGCACCAAACGATTTAGTTTCGCGGCTTGAACAGAAGATACTTGAACTACAGGGTGAGCTTGAGCAGGTCCGTAATTTGGAAAACCTCTTCCTCATACTAAACGACCCAGATATCAACCATCCAAATACCCAAAACCCAGAACCTCCTCAAAATACACCCAACCAACGCCTGTAGAATCCTCACGCACCCCACCAATATACAACCCCTCCGTAAAATCCTTTACCCATACCTACACCTGCTCAACATCAGCATCTCTCGACTCAATATCCACAAACCACTTATCACACTCCTCAGAATACCCCTCAGCCTACCCCCGATCCCCAAAATTCAACCAATGATCACCATTACACCCAAACTCCTGGCATTCACCAAAACAATCCCATATACGTGGAAACTTACCCCATTCCGCCCAACCAATCTCATATACACTGGAATCCGTTGAAAATGACCTGCTCATTAAGAACATGGCAGAAGAGCTCAAGAAACTCACAAGCCGAGTTCAGGGTGTTGAAGGAGGCAAAGGAATTGAAGGTTATTTACGAGGATTTGTGCATTCAGCCAGATGTGGAACTGCTGGAGGGTTACAAACCTCCTAAGTTCGAATTGTTTGATGGAACGAGCGACCCAAAGGTACATTTGAGAACCTACTATGACAAGCTCGTAGGGGGTGGAAAGGACGAAAGGATTCGCATGAAGCTATTCATGAGAAGACTCACTGGAGATGCCCTATCTTGGTACATAAGTCAAAATCCTAAGAAATGGGCTAATTGGGTAAGCATGGCATCAGACTTTATGGATAGATTCAAAATCAACACGGAAAATGCACCAGGCGTCTTCTATATCCAGAATCTCAAGAAGAAGCCCACTGAGACTTTCACGAGTACGCTACTCGATGGAGGTCAGAAGCAGCAAAGGTCAGGCTGGCATTAGATGAAGAGCAAAGGAACAAGTTCTTTGTCAGGGCTCAGGATCCACAATATTACGAAAGGTTAATGGTAATCGAGAATCACAAGTTCTCTGATATCAAGCTCGGAGAAAGGATTGAGGAAGGTATCAAAAGTGGAATGCTGACAAATTTTGAGGCACTGCAGGCGACGAATAAAGCACTACAATCAGGTGGCATATCAAAGAAGGGAGAAGTGGGAACAGTAATGGTTCCCCAAGGTCCAAAATCTCCATTTGTGTACCAAACACCTCCACCCACATACCAAACTTCACCTCCTAGATATCATTAACCCACTACCGCCTACCACACCTATAATACCCAACCAGCCTATTATCATTCACCTCCAGCTCGTTCAAATTACCAAAAACCCAGGACCAATTTTGATCGCAAACCACCCAGACAATACACCCCTATTGTTGAACCCATGGACCAATTGTATGAAAGATTAAAAGCTGCTGGATATGTTACCCCTATTCCCGTCGTGGCTATGGAAAACTCGTCATAATGGGTCAACCCAAACAAGACGTGTGCGTATTATTCCTGTATGAAGGGACATACTATTGATGAATGCCTCACCCTGAAAGATAAGATCCAAACACTGATTGATACCAAGGTCATACAGGCAAAAGAAACCACACCCACCCGCAACAACCCCCCCCCCCAGATCATAGGGGTGAAGGAGTCAAAGTAATAGAAACCGATGAAGAATGGGATCCCGACAGATCAATCGGACTCATTCAGGAAGGTGATGATCCTAAGAATCCGACAGACATGCTCAATCCTATTGTGGTACAGGTACAGTCGCAAGTCAAAGTTGAGGTAGCCGCATCGGTTCCCTTTAAAGTAGAAATGACACCACATGCAGCTACACTTGCTCCGTTTAAGGTAGAAGTATCCACACCTTTCACTGTGACAGTGACATCTACACCACCCTTCAGTCCCAATGTTGTACCTTGGGATTATGTGGCTGAGGCTAGAAGAAAGGGAAAGTCAAAGACAGAAAAGCCCGGCGCAGCACAAGGAATGACCAGAACAGGAAGAAGTTACACACCTGAGCATTTGGGAGAGACCAGTAAGCAAGCTTCTGACAAATAACCTGTCGTTGAAACTGGTCCGGACGACCTTTGGAGGACAGTACAAGCAAGGGAGTATTCTGTTGTTGATCATATGAATAAGACTCCCGCCCAGATATCTATCTTATCATTGCTGTAAAATTTTGAAGCACACAGGAATGCTCCGATGAAGGTACTGAACGAAGCATATGTGCCCAACAACATTACTAGCGGAGAAATGGCCAACATGGCGGTACAAGTGTTGGAAATCCATAAGATCACCTTCTATGAAGACAAATTGCCACCTGAAGGGTTAAGCCACAACAGGGCACTGCACATCACAGTGCAATGTGAAGATAAGCTCATTGCCATAGTTTTGATAGATGGAGGGTCCAACCTCAACATCTGTCCGCTGACAACTCTAAAAAGGTTGGGCAGGGGCCTACATGAAATACGAGCAGGATCTATGAACGTGAAAGCATTCGATGGGTCACAAAGAGCTACGATTGGAAAAACCAACCTATGCTTGCAAATAGGTCCTACCTGGTTCGATGTTGAATTCCAGGTGCTAGACATATCCGCTTCCTACAATCTGTTGTTGGGACAGCCTTGGATACATGCCGCTGGAGCTGTCGTATCCACTTTGCACCAAGTGGTAAAATTTGAATGGAACCATTAAGAAGTGATCATCCATGGAGATGGGAACAAACCCATTTACACCAGTCAGACTGTTCCGGTGGTAGAAAACATAAGGAAGTTAGGTGGAGAAACCTACCATCGCATCGAACGTGTTAACGCGATTGAGAAAGATAAATAGCGGAGTAGCAAAATAGAGAGAATATTGGTATGCGCAGGGTATGAACCTGGAAAGGGGCTTGGTAAAAAGCTTCAAGGTATCTTCAAACCAGTATAGCTGAAGAGCCATGGCACAACCTTCGGGATCGGATATTAGTAAACCTGGCAGGAACATCGAAATTGGTCGCCACCATGGTGTGATCCATACTATCCTCTTGAGAAACCCGTGCCGCACCTGGATCAGACCTTCCATCAGGCCGATACAATATGGGGATCAGAGGAAGAAGAAGCTTTGGTAGCATTGAGGAATTTGTTCCTGGAAGACGATGGTATGGATTTCTGTGTAATAGTTGAAGAGGAGGAGGAGGAGGAATGCCCTACTATCCATACAATGGAGAGGGGAGCATTCCTCAGGAACTGGACTGTCAAACCATCAAGGGCCCGATGAGTCCCGGGGTAGCAAGGCTGATAGCATTATTTATTTTTGAAAATGATTTCCTTTTTTGCATTTTGTTTTAAATAATATTTTCAGTGTTCCATTTCGAAAAACATTATTTGAGTTATTGAAATCATTTTGTTTGACGCTTTAAATGGCTTGATGTTTTATTATTACTATTTTCCTTTCATATCTTTATCCCTACAACATTACTATTTCTTATCTTGATGAACCAACGACTGTGACATGTAATGAGACAACGCAACAAAAGGATAGTGACTTGGAAGAAATAGAAGATGAGGATGTAATACCTGAGGAAATTGTCATAGAAGTGGAGAACTTTGAGAAAAATCCCAATTCTAACATGGACGAGACCGAGATAGTCAACTTGGGAGATTCTGAAACCTTCAAGGAAACCCGCATAAGCATCCATTTTTCACCGTTAGAGAAAGAAGAATACACTCGGTTCCTGAAAGAATATGAGGATATATTTGCATGGTCATACGACGATATGACCAGATTGAGCACATCCATAGTAGCTCATAAGCTACCTACCAATCCGATGTGTCCACCAAGAAGCCGAACTCAGTGATGCATAATGGATAAGGAACCGCTATGAGCAACTAGCCCTCATAGACGGAAAGAAGATGAATACAGTATGTCACGGTCAGCTTTATCAAAATAGAATGTTCAGGGCTTTCAAAAAAAAGGTCAAGCCAAGACAGTTCACACCAGGGAAGCTGGTGTTGAAACAGATCTTTCTACATTAAGATGAAGCCAAAGGGAAATTATCTCCCAACTAGAAAGGCCCTTACATGGTTCACAGAGTATTAACAGGAGGAGCACTCATACTCGCAGTGATGGACGGAGAAATTTGGCCAAAGCCTATCAATTCAAATGCAGTCAAAAGATACTATGTGTAAGCCATTTTATGCTTCTTCATATGATGTAAATTGAAATACACTCGACCTGATTCCCGTTTAAGAGGGGATACATAGGCAGCCCTGTGGGTTCAGTCACAATTCAATAAAATTTCCATTTTCCCCACAATCAGAAACTGGGGCAGAATTTTGAGGTTAACTAGATGAACTTTCTGACTGCTCCATATGCTGCGGTTGGCTGAAATTGCTTCGGAAATTATACACGCATGCTTTTGAAAAAGAAACTTTGATTTAGCCAAATGCTACCCTAATAGCTTGAACAGGATCTTCAGACAGAGCGGAGCAAATCGAGCAAGCAAAGGCACGAACCAACCTCCCCTCCCCCGCAAAAACTCACAAATTTTCTTTGGATGCAGTACTATATCATCATGATAAACACCATCGCAATGACATAATATGTATGCATGAAACACATTGTCAGCTAAGAATACTTCACTCTTACTCTTCTCTTTGCATGGGACTAAGCACTGTCCCGAACCTTGCATGAGGCTAAGACTAGCATCAAAATTTGTATAAGGCTAAGCACTGCCTTCTCTTTTATTGAGACTAAGCCCTGTCTGAATCCTTGCATGAGTCTAAGACCTGCTTCTCTATTTGCATAAGGCTAAGCACTGCCTTCTCTTTTCATGAGACTAAGCACTGTCCCGAACCTTGCATGAGGCTAAGCTCTGCCTCTCCACTTACATAAGGTTAAGCACTTCCTTCTCTTTGCCTGAGATTAAGCCTTGTCTCAGTCCTTGCATGAGGCTAAGCCCTGCCTCTTCACTTGCATAAGGCTAAGCACTGCCTTCTCTTTGCATGAAACTAAGCCATGTCTCAATCCTTGCATAAGGCTAAGCCCTGCCTTTCTATTTTCATAAGGCTAAGCGTTGCCTTCACTTTGCATGGGACTAAACACTATCCTGAACCTCACACGAGACTAAGCACTGCCTCTCTTGCATCGGGCTATGCTCTGCCCTCAACTTCACACAAGACTAAGATCTGTCTTGTTTCCTCTATTATCATACCTCTGCATCCCATGGGCTGAAATATAGCCAACTTGTCCGAAGGCATCATAGTCTGAAGGCACCATCCTCATAGCCGGAGGACATCATGCCATGGCCTGAGAATCTCTCAAATTTGCACACCATTATTCAAAGGCGTCATGGTTTGGAGGCACCATTTTCATGGCTCGAGAACATCATTTCATGTCCTGCGAATCCATTACGGCACAACTCATGGCCCGAGACGTCATGGTCTAAGGACGTCATCCTCACCGTCCAAAGACAGTTTTCACGGTCTGAAGGGAATTTACATCATGTCTAAATTTACGCAAATTTATATATATGCTCACGATATATATTTTGTGGATTTGCAGGTGACCCTGTAAGTAACTGTTATCCCAACAGGAGCAATCCTACTCCAGTTCCTTCAAATTATTTCAAACCTGATTGTTCACCCTAATCGTTTCCATCCTATTCGAAACCTTGTGTCCGTCGTTGTAACAACTCCATTGTTTTATTCCGTCGATGGATCCAGAACTACACACGACCTGATTCCTATAAAACTAGTGATATGTAGGCAGATCGAAAACCGGAGTGCGACCTACATCTCTCAAATCCCTATTCGGTCAAAATTGCCCAGCATATCTTTACCCGACAGCTCTTTCATCCTTCCCGGGTAAAGTGGGGCAGTTGCTGATACCCAATTTCCCTATATATATATTTTAAAAATATATATATACTTTCAAAATAGTGCATGAGCATCAACCAATATTTTCACATAATTTTTTGTAATTTTTAGAAGATTTTTAATCAATTTATTCCAGTATTTTATTATCTAAATAATTATTAATTGCATCACCAATAATTCTATAATGATTTATTACTTAATTTTTATCATTTATATTGATATTGAGCTTTAATCATTTTATACGTAATTATATTTGTATCTTTAGGCTATAATTGCAATAACTTTGTAATAATAGCTCATATATATGCATAATTACATTAACTCAAATGGCAAGTGAATCTCAAGGGACTCAAACCCGATATGGTTCAAAGTCTCTCATATCATTGCTATTTCGTCTATGTTCATCCTGATACCTGTGCGTACGAATATTTTCATATCTTCGGGTTTCAAATCTCTAGTTCAAACCAAATTTGGTTCAACTTCTATTTTTTTTTTGAATCTGGCTATTTTTTGGTCGAATCTGTTTAGATCTTTTTAGATCTGAAAAGATTTTATGTTCGTTTTGGTATTTCTCTTTCTTTTTTAAAAAAATTTCAGTACTTCTGTCTCTATATTTTCTAGTAATTTTCTATTATTATTTTATGACCGATTGTTTTTACCCTAAAAACTAGGGTTTTTATTTCAAAAAAAAATTTGGCAAAAATATTTTTAACCTTTAAATGTATTCGTGTCTGGGTATCTATTAGGGTTTCCTTATTTATTTTGACTGATTTTACTTATTTCATGTCTTTGTATTTCTGCCTATTTTCTAAGGGTTCCGATTATTTAATTGTTCTTTTACTATTTCTGCCTGTTTGTTTTAACCCTGACGATTAATTGCTTACCTAAATTAGAGTTTGAAATTAGTCGTTTCTTTGGTGCTGGTGTTTCCTTATTAGACTTTACCTGTTCTTACCTTATTCCAGTATGTGATTAGTAATTTGTGTTATTTCCCTTAACTTAACCTTACTGGCCTGATTTTATGTTCTGATTATTGAACTCGGCTTCTAATTGATTTTGGAATTATTTCTTACCTTATTTAACCTAGTACTTGACTATGATTCATTCCATATAAGGTCTTCCTTAAATTAAGTGGTACTAGCCTGACTTTACTCGAATTTGTCTTGTTAATTGATTCATGCCGACCTTAAATTGATTGTTAAGTTATTTTCATACCTTATTTGTGTATGACTAGTTCATTACCTTATTTGTTTACTTCAGTAAGTGCTGTTTAAACCCCCGTCCTCACTCCCTTTAGGACAACTCTACAACTCTCGAACTCTTTGTTCTCACAAAAAGCTTAAGCTCTCTCTTTATTATCTTATTCTGATTTCTGCAATAAGTGGCTATTATTTGGGCGGCTGAAAGCCAAGGTCAAATTCTCTTGCTATTGTATTCTTACATGCTTTCTTCTTAACTGGTATTCCTTAACTCTTACTATTTTGTTCTCTATGCTTTATTTGATTAGTTTGTTTCAATCCTCAGCATGATTCTGCTTTCTATGTCACTACATGATCCCATTTAGTAATAATGATAAACTAAGTTACTTCAAATAAGGTGACCCTTTTTCCTAGGTTAGTTCAGTCTGTTTCTTGTTCTGAACCTTGCCAGATACTGTAAGCATGTAATCAAATATGTTTGTGGTTTAATTTATAGGTTCAGTCTGTTTCTGTCTCTGTGTTTAAGCCATGATTGCTTTAATATTTAGCCTAATCAAATGCCAATTTGTTTGAAATATGTACTGAACATGAACTTTGTTTGTTTCTTGGTGCAGTTCAGTCTGCAACTCTATATTCTAAATTTTCTTGCTTCTGAAAATTAAACTATTTTAAAACCTTCCCCCTTTACCCTTTATGCATTGGGTTTCAAACTCCTAGTCTTATTCATTTAGGTTCTCACCACCACCAGTGTGAGCAATGCCTAGGGTACTTGAGACTCCTCCGAACTCTGACACTTTGGGCTGGTCTTCCAATCTTTTGTGATTTATTTTCTGAATGTGGTTCTGGTGTGAGCATTACCCGGGGTCCCTGAGGCCCTTGGGAACTTTGACACATTGAAAACCTAATTTTATGTGCCATGGATGGATCACTACTATGCTCCGGAGTTTTTATGATTGAACGCCTGGTTCCCAGGTTTAGATTGGGCCTATGAAGGCTCCCTATAGTGTAATTGCTACTGTTATGTAATTCATTCAATATTTTGGGCTGTAATAATCTCTGTAATAACATATTTGGGATTTATTAGTAAAAGCTGGGGGGGGGGGTTCCTATATCTTTGTTAAAGTTGGGTAGAAATCCTGCCTATAGGTTTTATTATGTTGATTGAATCATGTGAGTGCCATACTTGTTTAGAGATCCTGCCTATAGGATTTGCCCGATTGTTTGATTCTATATTTTTTACATTCTCATACTAGAGATCCTGTTTATACGCTTTTCCGTTAATTCTACATTATAAATCATGTTCATAGGATCTTACACATATTTTTAACCCAATGTGTATTAGTGACCATGTCTATAGGATCCTATTTGTTTGAAATAATGATCTTTCATGGCGATCTGCTTAATGTCTGCCCACACGCGGTTAATAGATATCATGCCTATAGGGTGAAATCAGTCTCAAACCTAGAAATCATGCCTATAGGATTTAAAGCTAATAGATATCCTGCTTATAGGGTGAAATCAATCTCATACCTAGAAATCATGCCTATAGGATTTAAAGCTAATAAATATCATGCCTATAGGGTGAAATCAGTTTAAAGTTAATAGAAATCCTGCCTATAGAGTTTTAATCAGCTTCAGACTTAGAACGCATGCCTATAGGATTTAAAATGAATAAAAACATGTCCTTATGAGTTAAAATCAGTGCTACACTTAGAAATCCTATCTATAGGCCTGTAATTAATAAGCTCGTAGAAATCATGCCTATATGATCCTGTTGGTAGACTCTGAATTCGTTCGTTATTGTCAATCACTTATGCAATATATTTGTAGGACTTAAATATGATTCTGGGTTTATATATGTGACATATTGCAGTCTGAAGTGCCCAGATTCATGCTGAATAAAATCAGTAGGCAAACAAATAGGTCTTAATGCTCACCTTAATAAACTGTCTCTACATTCTGTTTTCCTACATAGATATCATGTCTATTCCAATGTAATAAAGTTTGCGTGCTTTTGTTGTCTATGTGCGGAGGTCAATATGAGACCATACTTGTTCCTTATCTGAAAGTCCTATATGTTATTGTTTGTTGCCTAGATTTCACATTTTTAATATAGGTTGGCCTAGAACTATCCCAAATAGAGGTCCTAATGCCTCCAGGGCCATAGTAAGGGACGGGTAGTGCACGCACAAGGAACGAGCTAGAAACTGCTAGAACGCTTAAGTAACAACTTAAATATAGTAATTGGATAGTAAAGAGATGATAGCCCATGCGTTAATACTATGAGTGACACCCCAACTTGAGGGAGTCACAAAGTATTCTATGGAATGATCCTATAGGCTAAAAAACATAGGACCCCCTATACTCCTGTTCAGAATAAATTGGATATCGCATCTGGTCAAATTGTTTTCTTCTCTTTTTTTAGACTAATTTGCTTAATTTAAGTTCGTTCGGGATCCACCGTTGTGGACCTAGAGGGGTGCCTAACACCTTCCCCTCAAGGTAATTTGATCCCTTACCCGATCTCTGGTGATGTAAAGTGGTTCTATGAGTTAATTGCTCTAGGTTCCCTAACGCACCTTAATCCGTTAGGTGGAGACTCTCTCAATTCCTTACCCTCTCAAAAGGAGTTGTCCCAAAAATATTGAAACTCAATTTCGCGGGAAAAAGGGGCGCGACAAGCGTCGAGCAGTTCCCAGCACCAGAATTCTCATATTATGGTTCCAGCACCAGTAGCTGCACCGCCTTCTCAGCCAGCCAGAGGTAGGGGTCAGGCAGTTAGAGGTAGGGGCCAGATTGTTATAGGTGGAGGTCAGGACGTTAGAAGTAGAGGCCCGCTAGCTAGAGGCCGTCTCAGGGATATAATTCAGAGTGGTGGGGTCCAGCCCTGATGTTATGCTTTTCTAGACAAACCTGAGGTTGAGTCATCAGATGCTGTCATTACAGGTACTGTTTCAGTTTGCAGTAGAGATGCTTCAGTTCTATTTGATCCGGGGTTTACTTACTCCTATGTGTCATCTTATTTTTGCTTCATATTTGGTTGTACCTCGTGATCCCTTGAGTGCCCCCGTATATTTGTCCATATATGTGGGAGATGCTATTGTTGTAGATCGTGTGTATCGTTCGTGTGTGGTCACTATTGGGAGTCTTGAGACCAGTTTAGACCTTCTGCTCTTAGATATGGTGGATTTCGATGTTATATTGGGTATGGATTGGTTGTCACCTTATCACGCTATATTGGACTGTCATGCCAAGATAGTGACCTTAGCCTTGCCGGGATTGCCTCGATTAGAGTGGAGAGGGGCTCCTAGCCATTCTACCAGCAGGGTTATTTCTTATATGAAGGCTCAACGTATGGTCGAGAAGGGGTGTTTGACCTATATGGCTTATGTTCGTGATTCTAGTGTTGAGGTTCCCTCTATGGATTCTATGGCTGTTGTTCGTGAGTTTCTAGGGGTATTTACTACAGACCTGCCGAGGAATCCATCCGATAGGGATATTGACTTTTGCATTGATATGGCTCTGGGAACTCAGCCCATTTCTATTCCGCATACCGGATGGCCCCACTAGAGTTGAAAGAAAAGTTGCAGGATTTGCTTGATAAGGGATTCATTAGACCTAGTGTCTCCCCCTGGGGTGCACCGGTGTTATTTGTGAAGAAGAAGGATGGGTCTATGAGGATGTGTATAGACTACCGGCAGTTGAACAAACTCACCATCAAGAACAAGTATCCGTTATCGAGGATTGATGATTTATTTGATCAGCTTCAGGGTACCAAGGTGTTATCGAAGATGAATTTGAGATCTGGCTACCATCAGTTGAGGATTAGGGCACCCGATGTCCCTAAGACAGCTTTTCGTATGGGGTATGGGCACAATGAGTTTCTGGTGATGTCCTTTGGATTGACTAATGCCCCAACATCATTTATGGACTTGATGAGCCGAGTTTTCAAGACTTATTTGGATTCCTTTGTGATCGTATTTATTGATGACATCTTGATATACTCCCACAGTCGGGAGAAGCATGAGCAACACCTCAGGATAGTGCTCCAGACTTTGAGGGACAGTCAGTTATATGCTAAATTTTTGAAGTGCGAGTTTTGGATGGATTCAGTCGCTTTCTTGGGCCACATCGTATCAACAGAGGGTATTCAGGTAGATCCTAAGAAGATTGAGGCAGTCCAGAACTGGCCTAGACCCACTTCAGCTACGGAGATCAGGAGCTTCTTGGGTTTGGTGGATTATTACTGTCGATTTGTGGAGGGGTTTTCATCTATAGCAGCCTCATTGACTAGATTGACCCAGAAGGGTGCCCCATTCAGATGGTCAAACGAGTGTGAGGCGAGCTTTCAGAAGCTCAAGACATCTTTGACTTCAGCACAGGTGTTGGTATTACCATCGGATGCAGGATCTTACACGGTATATTGTGATGCCTCCCGTGTTGGACTCAGAGCAGTATTGATGCAGGAGGGAATGGTGATTGCATAGGCGTTTCGGCAGTTGAAGGTTCATGATAATAATTACCATGTTCATGATTTAGAGTTGGTAGCCATTGTTCATGCACTGAAGATTTGGAGGCACTATCTTTATGGCGTGTCGTGTGAGGTTTTCACAGATCATCACAGCCTTCAGTATTTGTTCAAGTAAAAGGATCTCAATTTGAGGCAGAGGAGGTGGTTGGAGCTATTGAGAGACTATGATATCACTATATTGTACCCTTCGGGAAAGGCCAATGTGATGGCCGGCGCATTGAGTAGGAAGGTAGTGAGTATGGGCAGCCTTGCGTTCATTCCAATCGGTGAGAAGCTGCTAGTTTCAGATGTTCACACTTTGGCCAACCAGTTTGTGAGGTTGGATATTTCAGAGCCCAGCCGTGTTCTAGCTTGCACAGTTTCTCGGTCTTCCTTGTTTGAGCATATCAGAGATCGGCTATATGATGACCCTCATTTGATGTCCTTAGGTACACAGTTCGCCATGGTGGTGCCAAGCAGGTTACCGTTGGAGAAGACGGAGTTTTGAGGATGCAGGGTCGTGTGTGTGCCTAATGTTGATGGGATTTTTGAGTTGATCCTTGAGGAGGCTCATAGTTCTCGGTATTTTATCCACCCGAGCACCGCCAAGATGTACCAGGACCTGTGGCAACATTATTGGTGGAGGAGGATGCAAAAGGATATAGTTGTTTATGTAGCTCGGTGCCTGAATTGTCAACAGGTGAAGTATGAGCACTAGAGACCCGGTGGTTTACTTCAGAAAATGGAGATTCTTGAGTGGAAGTTGGAGTGTATCACTATGGACTTTGTTGTTGGGCTCCCACAGACTCAGAGGAAGTTCGACGCTGTTTGGGTCATTGTGGATAGGCTGACTAAGTCAGTGCCTTCATTTTTGTGGTAGTTACCTATTCTTCGGAGCGAATGGCAGAGATTTATATTCGGGAAATCGTCCATCTTCACGGTGTGACCTTGTTTATTATTTCTAATTGAGATACGCAGTTTACCTCGCACTTTGGGAGGGCAGTACAACGTGAGTTGGGTACGCGGGTTGAGTTGAGCACAACATTTCATCATCAAACGGACTAGCAGTCCTAGCGTACTATTCAGATCTTGGAGGATATGCTCCGCTTATGTTACAGACTTCGGAGGGTCGTGGGATCAGTTCTTTCCCCTTGCTGAGTTAGCCTAGAACAACAGCTACCAGTCGAGCATTCAGATGGCTCCCTATGAGGCATTATATGGTAGACAGTGCAAGTCGCCAGTTGGATGGTTTGAGCCGGGGGAGGCTCGGTTGTTGGGTACTGATCTAGTACAGGAGGCCTTGGACAAGTTCAAGATTATACAGGATCGACTTCGCACAGCTCATTCCAGGCAGAAGAGTTATGCCGACCGTGGAGTTCGTGATGTGGTATTCATGGTCGGGGAGAGAGTGTTTTTGCGGGTATCACCTATGACGGGTATCATGAGGTTTGGAAAGAAGAGAAAGTTGAGCCCTAGGTACATCAAACCTTTTGAGATTCTCGATAGAGTGGGAGAGGTGGCTTATAGGCTTGAGTTGCCTCCAGGGTTATCATCAATTCATCCAGTATTCCATGGTTCTATGCTCCAAAAGTATCACGGTGACCCGTCCCACATGTTGGATTTCAGCTTTGTCCAGTTGGAAAAGGATTTGACTTATGAGGAGGAGTTGGTAGCTATTCTAGACCGACAGGTTTGTTAGTGGAGGTTGAAGAGTTATCCTTCAGTTCGGGTGCAGTGGAGAGGTCAGCCTGTTGAGGCATCTACTTGCGTGTACATTCCGGCCGTGTTTTGACGGTCCCAGTGGGTCCGTAGTAAAATATGCGACCTGGGCATATGTCCGGAATCGAATTCTGAGGTCCCTAGCTCGAGATATGAATTTTTTATTTAAATTGAAAGATTGAAACTATAAAGGTTTGGTTAATGTTCGATCTTGTTGGTATCGAGTCCGTATTTTAGTTTCGGAGACCAGTACAGGTCCGTTATGGTATTTATACCTTTATCTGTGAAATTTGGTGAGAAACGGAACTGATTTGACGTAATACGGACCTTCGATTGAGAAAATAGGAATTTTAAAGTGTCCTTGAGAATTTCATATGTTTTGGTGCTAAATTCGTAGTTTTATGTGTTATTTTGGCGATTTAATCGCATGAGCAAGTCTAGACTTGTGTGCATGTTTAATTTGGAGCCCTTAGGGCTCGAGTGAGTTTCGAATAGGCAACGGGATGATTTACACTTAGAAAATCTAGTGTGTTTGTTGTTTCTGGTGTGCTGCTATTTTGTTCTTCGCGATCGCGAAGCCACTACTGCGATCGTAGAGGGTAAACTGGGCTGGGGAGGAGTTTCTTCTATGCAAACACGGAGACTGGGTCGCAAACACGAGGCGATGGGGGCTTCACCCTTCGCGAACGCGACCAGCTTAACGCGAACGCGAACGCGAAGTGTTAGGGACCTAGGGGAGGGGGTCAGTCATACCTTCTACGTGAACGCAAGCAATGGTTCAGGAATGCGAAGGCCAGGGGCATAACCTTCACGAATGCGAGGAGGTATTCACGAACGTGAAGGCCTTTCTGGCTGCTGTGTATCGTGATCACGACAGGTCTTTCGCGAACGCGATGAAGACCTGTTCAATGATTTTAAAACAGAACAAAAACATGACTTCTTCCCAAATTTCATACTTCTTCACTAGAACTCGAACTGGGGAGATTTTTAAAGAGGGAATTCAACACCAAATCATAGGTTTTCACTCTTTAATTCGTTTTCTTCAATTTCCATCATCACCCATTGAATTCCTAGTCCTAAATATTGTTCCTTCATGGTAGAATTAGGGATTTTGGGAGAATTGGGGATTTTGCAAATTTGGGGATTTAGACCTCGATTTGTGGTCAGATTCCGGAACTAATTACATATTCGGTCTCATCGGTGAATGGGTAAATGGATTTTGGTCCGAACTTCGAGTTTTGACCAAGCAGGCCCGGGGTCGATTTTTGACTTTTTGGGGAAAAGTTTGGGAAACCAATAATTATGTATTGAAAATGATTTCTTTAGCAATAATTAATGTTAGTAAGTTAATTATGACTATATATGGGTAGATTGGAGGTGGAATCTAGAGGAAAAATGGTGGTTGAGCTTTGATTTGGCATTTGGAGCAAGGTAAGTGTCGTGTCTAACTTTGGCTTGAGGGATTATATATTATTTACTTATTTTCTACGTGCTTGGTTGTTGAGTACCATGTATAGGTGAGGTGACGAGCACCTATGTGTTGTTGTCGAGTCATAGCATGTGAATAAATCATATTGTTCATGCTTAGCGTAGCCATTTGTGATGTTGGGCAACTTCTGTCTGGTTTTACTGATACTTGGTAATTGTTGAATATTGGCTCAAGGTTGTGGTTGATATTGTGGCATTAAGTATCGATGAAATACTGATTTTTTGATATTTATATCTATCCATTATTATTGATCTTTGATTGGTGAGGAAGAGTGTAAAGCACGAAGCGTGATGTCGTGCCATTTCATTATTTCATATGGTGAGGAAGAGTGTAAAGCACGAAGAGTAATGCCGTGCCATTTTATTATTTTATATGGTGAGGAAGAATGTAAAGCACGAAGGGTGATGCCGTGCCATTTCATTATTTCATATGGTGAGGAAGAGTGTAAAGCACGAAGGGTGATGTCGTGCCATTTTATTATTTCATATAGTGAGGTTGAGAGTAAAAACACGAAGGGTGATGCCGTACAGTTTCTTTTACCATTCTTACTTGTTTTATCTGTTTAAGGCATTTTGATTTATCCGGTTATATCGTTGTTTTTTATTTCTTACATTGTGAACCCCTCAGCATGTCCCCTCTCAATACTTCTTGTCCTATTTTCTTCTATTGTTGTTATTGCTACATGTATGATTATACTGTACAGGTTGTTTGTAGGTGTCTTGTCCTAGCCTCGTCACTGCTTCGCCAAGGTTAGGCTCGACACTTACCAGTACATGGGGTCAGTTGTACTGATACTGCACTATGCACTTTCTATACAAATTCAGGTGTCGGTCCGAGCTGATTCTGAGATCTATTGTTGACTTCCTTACTCAGGAGACCCAAGGTAGATCTGCCGACGTCCGCAGACTCTGGAATCCCCTTCCACCTGTTCATTTTACTGTTTGTTTGATACATAAACAGTTATATTTTTCCTTCAGTCAAATATTTGTAGATAAATTATAGTAGTCCGTGAGTTGTGACTCCAGATCATGGTAGAGGTACATAATATATACTGTATTGTTATGAATTTCCATTTCCTTATTAATTCACCATGTGTTAAGTTGTAATAATTCGCTGCAAGTTTAAGATTATTGTGTTTTGAATTTCTAATATTGGCTTGCCTAGCAAGTGAAATGTTAGGCACCATCACGGTCCCGACGGTGAGAATTCCCGTCGTGACAATTACCAAGTCTTGATTTTCCATTCTACCCAACATTGACATATGATCAACACAATTATTAGCTTGTCTCGTGAAATAAGGATATTTTAAATTCGAATATAAGGCATGTATGCTCTTCTATCACAATACGGTCAGGGTGGATATCGACATTAGCGAGTTTAGTAGAGTCTTGTGGATCGGTACGGAGACGTCTGTACTTATCTTCGAGAGGCTACGGAACTATTAGGACAATTTCACTTCCTTCATTCCTATCGTGCAAGTGTATTGATCTTGAAGTTTGAAATTATCGTTCCATTCTCTCACCGACGGTGAGGACACGAGCGGCGGTTCCTGATGGTGTTACCCCGAATCAAACGTCGCAATGGTCAGAGACAGAGACCAACGAGGAGCACGTGTCGCAGTTAAGATGCCTACCAGAGAAGCCGTTGAGGAGTCGCCAGTAGTTCTAGTTGAGGGGCAGGTACTGGAGGTGCCTGTTGCTACCCCGAACTTCAGAAGTCCTGGGCATAGTATTGAGTATAATTGGTACGTTGATTCAGACAGGGTTGATTCTAGTGCACCGGTTGCTTCACGGATCAGGGGAGGAGTTCAGACTCCCGCAGCCTACACTCCAGAGCAGCGAGGTCACAGTGGTCAGGTACCCGTTGTCATGACAGCACGACATCCGATTCCAGTTCATCCGTGGTTAGGGTAGCAGCATCGGAGGAAGAATACCTTGAACTTGAGAGGTACATGAAGTACCACCCTTCTATCTTTCAGTGGATTGGCGGTAGATAGTTCCCAGGATTTCCGGGAGGAGTGTCACTATATTCTTCGTACTTTGGGTAATGTGGAGACGAGCGGAATTGCTTTGTCACGTCTCAGGTTCAGAATAGTGGGTGAATCAATGGTGGCGGCATATGAGTTGGGGTGACATGGCCGAGTTAGCTTCACTAGCATGGATTCAGTCTTTCGGAGATGCTTTGAGGGAGGTTACACCTCAGTTCCTTCGGGATGTACGGCGCACGGAGTTTGAGCAGTTGCGTCAGGGCGCTATATCACTATTGGAGTATGTTGTTAGATTCAGTGAGTTGGCCAGATATATACCTCGTTTGGTTGTTTCAGTTAGGATATGAGTCCGTATAGTTTTGAGAGGTTAAGACATGATATTCGGTTCAGTGGGACTGAGAGTTAGAGTAGGATGCCTCGTTTCAGCAGGTAGTGGGGATCGCTCGCCGGTTAGAGAGCATGTGGGATCGGGAGCGAGAGGTCAGACGGGATCAGGGAGAGAGTTCAGGGAGGAAATGAGGCCTCGTAGATCGGGGGAATCTACTAGTCCGTATTATGGAGGCAAGGTACGACATGGTAGAAGTTTTGTGGGTCAACCAGTTCAGTTTGCATTACCAGCTTCGCATGGGATTTCAGGTAATCATGGGTCTCAGAGGATTCGTGTTGTGTGTTTTTCCACAGCCATGTAGGCAGCGAGATTGTTTTCAGTGGATATGTTAGACGCATGGTGAGAGATTGTCCCAGGATTCAGGTAGGTGTGTGGTAGCAGGGTATTCAGGTGAGTAGAGGGCGCCTAAGAGGGGGAGGCTCGAACCGTTGATGTGTTACATATATTAGGTCGAAGGCTGATGTGCCAGATATTATCACACAGGTATGTTTTGATGTGTTACAGGGGGGCACCGATTGTATTTCATTATAGCTCTGTTGGTCCTGACGAGTTCCCTTATTTGTTGTTTCAGTTATGAGTGAGTTCCATGTTTTTCACTCCATTTTGTGTTTACTCTTGTTGGGAGATTATATGAGTAGTAGCCCATGTATATCATTGTTTTATTCATTCTTGATAATAGTGACACTGGCAGTAAGTCCTTCATGGTAAGCTTTATGTGATTTTCTTGAGTATTTTGTTTACGAGTTGTGATTTGATACCCCATCGAGATGTGAGATCATCTAGCGTTATGATTTTGTCAGCTGAGATGAATCAGTGGAGGAATTTCAATTGGTATGATATATTTTCGGTATGTGATTCAGAGTTCAGGACGAGGTCTTCGTGATATTTATGATTCGATATGTTTGGACCGGGCTGAGTACCGCGGTGAAATTTTATCAGGATGGGATCCTTGTGATTTGTTCATATGCTTTGCTTCTTCCTTGTTATATTTCTTTTGGTAAGTCAGTTTTGATAAAGAGTTATGCCTAGGGGCTTGTTTGATAGTTCCTTTAGATGTTTCAATATTCATATTCAGTCATTCTCGTTATGTGCTCCATTAGTTTTTAGCTTGCGGGATGTGTGCCTGGTGGTGTTAGTTGTGGCTTGGTGATTCGGGTGTTTAATAATGAAGTTTTCGTGTTCATTACATCATTATCAGTATTATGGGGTTTGGATCATAGTTCTTCAGATGTGAGGCTAATTGCCAATATTGAGTTGATTTCTGACAGCTATTATGATCAAAAAGTGCTATTTGAGCCTATGTGTGATGTTCTATGTTGTGTGGTCATGCCTTATGGGTGTAGAGTTGAGTTGGTGCAGCTGGTTGAGGCTAATGCCGGAAATGAATTTAGAATCGGGTCTTTTGAGAAATGAGTTGAAGGTGAGAAAGGTATGAGGCTTATCAGTGGTGAATGTGAAGGCTATATTGCAGTTGTGATTGTTCCGTCAGGCTTAGGTGGGTTTGGGTGATGTGGGATCACCCGTGGGTATGTGTTAGAAGTGTACAATCAGTGATTGGATGAGTTCAAAGTGAATCTTGGCACGTTCGAGGACGAACGTTTGTTTTAAGAGGGGGAGGATGTGACGACCCGACCGGTCGTTCTGAGAATTTAAGCTCTGTTCGGTGATAAGGTCATAAGCAGCCTCACTTTGTGTATATCGACCTGTGTGCATGGTTAGATTCAGTTACCGGTTAATCCGGAGTCGGATTGGAAGAGAATTTTCAAATTTTGAAGCTTAAGTGAAGAAAGTTGGCCGGAGGTTTGACTTTTGTATAAACGGCCTTGGAATGAGATTTGGTTAATGTCAACAGCGTCGTGTGACAATTTTGGACTTAGGCGCGTGTCCGAAATTGGATTTGGAGGTTTGTAGAGTGATTTGAGGTAATTTGGCGAAAGTTAGAATTTCGTCGATTTCGGCCGATAGGTGAAATTTTGATATCGGGGTCGGAATAAAATTCCGGAAGTTGGAATAGGTTAGTAGCATCATTTGTGACGTGTGCGCAAAGATTTAGGTCATTCGGATGTGGTTTGGGTTAGTCTTGGCATCGTTGGCGTATTTCTTTAGTTTAGAAATTCTAGGCTTGAATCCGAGATTTATTCGGTGTTTTAATGTTGTTTTGGGTGTTCTAAAAGTTCGACTAAGTTCATGTGTTGGTATGTGACCTATTGGAGTAATTGGTCGAGGTCCCGAGGGGCTCGGGATGGTTTAGGACGGTTATCAGAAGGATTGAAGTTTGGAGATGCAGCTGGTGTTGCTGTTCTGGTATGGTCGCACCTGCGGATAGGGGACCGCAGGTACGAGCTTCACAGGTGCGGTAAAGAGCACGCAGGTGCTAGGACAAGCGGACTGGGCAGCCTCCGCATGAGCGGAACTTTGCGGCGCAGGTGCGGCCCCCGCATGGGCGATTCTTGGGCGCAGGTGCGGGTAGGAGCGCAGGTGCGGTTTGTGTTTTGCACCTGTGATTGCGCAGGTGCGGTTAAAGGGTCGCATGTGCGGATGTCCTGGGCAGATTCATATAAACGAGGGTTAGCCATTTTCTTCACATTTTGAGCTTTGGACTTCGGATTTGGGAGCGATTTTGAGGGGTTTTCACGCAAATCTAATGGGTAAGTGTTCTTCCACTATAATTAATTATATTTCATGAATTAGTTCTTGTTTTTATCATTTAATTTGTGTTTTGGGTTGAGGAAATTGTGGGTTTTGAAAGAAAACTTCTAAAATGAAAAAAAAATCATGATTTGAAAGACCAAACGTTATCGGAATTGAATAAATTTAGTATGGGTGAATTCGTATAGGAATGGGTAATCGAAATTTGTAAAAATTTTCGGGTTCCGAGGTGTGGGACCAGGGGTCGACTTTTGGGTTTATTTTTATAATATTGTAAAGAGTGAGACTTTATTATTCGGAATAGTTCCTTATACGTTGTATGTGTATTTTGAAGTTGTTTTAGTTGATTGTGAGCCGTCCGGAGGTCTTTCCGCCCGAGAAGTCTATTTTTGAGTACCGGGTTGTCGTGTTTGAGGTAAGTATCTTGCCTAACCTTGTGTGGGGGAACTACCCCTTAGGATTGATTCTTCCATGTTGATTGTAGTCCGAGTATGCAAGGTGACGAGTGTGTACCCAGACTTATTTGCAATTAGATTGGCCTTTTAGGATTCGTAGGATCTTATATTACCTGTGTATGATTTATAATTGTTACATTTGAATCCTTGGTTGTAATTTTATCCCTTCCTGTTTAAATTAGAATTATTTATTTTTGGATTCCTTCGTTGGCTATTTGACCTTACTTGACTTAACTGAATATTCTACTTCTCTTATCATCATGCTATATTTTCTTCCTAGCTTGCCTAATAGACATCTAGCCTTATAGTTGACTAGTCGTAGTTGAAACATCTATTCGTTGGAGTCAAGCATGCCCGTGAGTCTTACATTGTGATTTATATGACTATTTCCTTAAGTGCCACTAAGGTCTAATTGTTAAACATTTATGTTATTGGTATTTCCTTGATGTTGCCTATTATTGGGCCTTTGTTTAAGGGGGGCGTTATTCTGCGAAGTTAATTGTTTAGGTGAGATTGGTTAAAGTTGTTTCCCTTGTCAGGATGTTATGGTTTTTGTACTATTTATGTTGTTAATGATATGGTTTGTATTGTTGACTCCCTTGCCGGGATGTGATGGTTTCTATTATTGTTTATGTTGTTAATGATATGGTTTGTATTGTTGACTCCCTTGCCGGGATGTGATGGTTTCTCTTACTGTTTATGCTGGATATGGTTTGTATAGTTGACTTCCTTGCCGGGATGTGATGGTTTCTATTATTGTTTATGTTGTTAATGATATTGTTTGTATTGTTGACTCCTTTGACGGGATGTGGTGATTTATGGGTCATATTGTTGGTTTTTCTTGCCAAACTATTGTTCCTGATATTGTTTGGGTGAGGAAAGAGTGTAAAGCACAAAGGGTGATGTCGTGTATTGTGAGGATGAGAGTGTAAAAGCACGAAGGGTGATGTCGTGCCAT